>VZTM01015187.1:0-45048 GCA_013400555.1 Jacana jacana | reverse complement strand
GCAGCAGGGTAGGTTTAGGCTAGACATTAGGAAAAAATTTTTCACGGAGAGAGTGGTCAGCCAGTGGAATCAGCTGCCCAGGGAGGTGGTGGAGTCACCATCCCTGACTGTGTTTAAGAGCAGATTAGATGTGGTGTTGAGAGATCTAGTGTAGGGGGGAACTTGTAGAGTAGGGCTGATGGTTGGACTTGATGATCCCAGGGGTCTCTTCCAACCTAAATGATTCTATGATTCTATGATTCTATGATTCTATGATTCTATGAACTACAGTCAGAAAGTTATGGTAATCCTTCCAGATGCATTTTCTAGCTATAAATACCCCAGAAAGCTGCTCCATTTCACAGTGAAACTTTGGACATATGGAACATATGACAAGGAAGGATTTGGTGAACTACTGAAATCCAGTACTCTGTTAGTGAAGGCACCTGTATCATTCAGTTTTGTTCAAAACTCATCACTGAAAATGATCAGTTGGAAAACAAGGTAGAAATTTAGATTTGGGTTTTTTTTTTGTCTTTAGCCCTACCAGTAGGACATTACTCAAGAAGCTCAACCTCCTACTGGCATGAAACTGCCTTCTGCTTTCTAGCTATGTTTGTAGACAATAGTTGGACAATTTATATACAGTTACAGACCAGTTATATATGAAATGTTGTCTTTCCCAAGTGTTTAGCCCCAAAACATTCACTGAGAGGAACCATATTTGCCTTAGTTCGTGTTCAGCTATGCTAAACAAGGCTGCTCTTGGTCACTCTAGTAGTTCTTTCAGCAATTCTTTTGGTTTTGATTCATTTTATTTAAACATGGACGAGCAAAGCAGTACTCAGTACACCAAATGCACTGTCTCCAGTGCCCTATTTAATGGCTTTAGTATTTCTTATCTCCCCTTTAAATACATACAAGGATAAACCACCTTTTTTTTTATGACCATGGGTGATCATCAGAAAAAAGCAGACTTCTCCTCTAAGATTTTTGGATGATGATGAATTGACAGCATTGGTAGCAAGCTAACTGGTCAGCAAAGACATAAGCCACATTTTAAGATGTTAATGCAACTCACCCTGACAACCCCATAGAGCGATGTTGACAAGTACCATATCACAAGTTTTCTATTTCTTCATCTGCCCATGCACAAGAGCTCTGAGAACGTTTTCCATGGTAGGACTCCATACCAATACCACGCTAAGCAAATATTCCCAGCATTTCAGAAACAAATGAGAAAAATGGCAAAGAATGCTACAGTAATTCAGTATGGAAGGGACCTCTAAAAGTCCTTCAGGATAGAAGGGACCTACTCTAACCAATATATCAACCTATTACAAGTTTTACTGGGAACAAAGCTCTTTCAATGTCTCCCATACTGGTGGGGGGACAACTCAGTTTCAAAAAATTTCAAGCTTTCAAAAAGTTTCAAAAGATGAAAATTCCACAGCTTCTCTGAAAATCTGTACTGGTGTTTAGTCTCCTTAATCACAAGATTTTCAAATATGATTACTAAGTTAGCAACATGCAAAATTCTTTGATAGTACTTTGACAAGAGACAACAAATAAATTGCAAAGAAAGATAAAAAGCCTATCCAGTATCTAAATGTTATTAATTTTATATTCCCAGATATTGAGTGGATTTTCCTCACAGTTACAAGGATGAAGCATCTGAAATAACTTTGCTAAGTTCAGTAGTGTGATACCTGTCCCAAATCACCACCATAAAATCCAACCTTCCTATTCATGGCCTCTTGACTGTAGGAAGTGTTTCTGTTCAGACTAAAAATTACCTGAAAAGTAGCTGGATAAAGCAAAAATGTTAACACTGAACTATGCTTTTCAATTTCTCTTTTTGCATCAGTGACAGAAGTAAAATGGGGAAGACTGTGTGGGAAGAGCCTCTGTGGACTACATTTTTTCTGCTTTTGCCACAGCCAAAATACTTGATTCTCCCTCTCTGAAGAGTACATGAAAGCATCCCCTCTGTCCTTTTCATGATGATTACTCATTAGAATTTGATAGTTTTCAAAAGCAAAACAGGTCATACTTGCTTTTTCCATTAAGTCATTTGGACAGAAACACTACCATGGAATACATGCTATGGGGTCTGTGGTTTTCCAAGCTGCTTATCAAGACACACTGAGCCTCCTGTTACAGACATGAGTCTGATTTTCTTGTAACTTTACCAATCGTTTCCATCTGGTATTGTACTCAACAGGTTGATTTTCTGAGACACTTCACACTATGAAGTATGTTAAGGATTGTACCTTCACTTGTATTTGATTTGCAATTTATTCAATGTTTCTCCTTCTGCGGTTCATTCTAGTTTGCACAGTCCCCATCTATTCCAGAAAAGACACAGCAGACTCCAGTCTATCTTTTCTGGAAAAGTATTTCTTCAGCAATAATCCTGCTAGTCACTTGACTCCATTTATTTCTAACGCCCGGTAGGCAAAATACACTGTACTACACCTGAAGAATGTAGTAAAGGCTGTGCCAAACAAAGAACTGCGTTCAGGTTTTGCAGTGCCTTCCACATGGACAGAACACATCATCATTGCTCACCGCACACAGTGTAAAATACCTCTAAAAATATATGGATTTATATTATCATAGATACTATTCATAAAGTAATTCAGCTTTAGTGAATTAAAACATTAAAAACAGAATTAAAAAAGTTAAAAGTAGGACTGGTCTGACCCACAGAGACCACCAGACTGAAATAAGTGACTGTAAAACATTGGGGGAAGTCTATACTGGAAGCGAGGCCTTCTTACGCTTTCTAATGTGTTGAACCTGTATTTTATTCAGAGTAAAGATTCTTCCTAGACCCACTCCAAGCATGGCTTGCCTTTGCAGTATATTCAACAGCAATACTGGCTTATGGCACTTGTTGGCCTGAATTCTGCCACACACTTGAGTCCCTGCAGGGTGCCATCCTGCTCTTTGATGCATATTTTAGCTCAGCATACAGCCAGATGATGAAGGAGATGAGGGAATTGATTCAACTGAAAAACCGCCCAGCACATTTTTTCTTCAGGCTGGATCAAAATGGCACACAAACAGCTGTGCCATCCCAGAGGATGGCATAATATACACTGTGACACGGGGACAGGAACAAGCAGAGAGAGGTAGGTGTTGCTAAAGGTCACTTTGTAGCATCAACTGTACCGTCTGGCTATCTGGTTGCAGGTGTACCAATATAGTACACACTGTCAACAGGAACTAGAATTCACTGGTCTTCACACTCCAATTGCTATAACAGTCCCTGGCACACTTGGTGCCCAGAGTAGCCCTTACCCAAGCAATTCCTATGCATGGCTCAAGAGGTAACATGGACCCGGAGCAATTTTCAACAAGCAGTTTGCAAGCAGCCACTCTGGTTTAGGGATAAAAGAGTTCAACAGTACAGTCAGGGTCATTCTATGCCAGTTGACCACTGTAAGAGAGGTGTGCCAGGCTTGTTTAACCTACAAGTGCAGACAGGAATCACCAGCCCAGACTCAGATGCTTCACCTGTTAGAACAGAAGCCTCCAGAGATGATTCTTACACATCCCCACTCAATGCTTGCTAAACTCCACGGAGGCCCCACTTGCATTCTACTTTATGTTAAAACTTCTTCCAGCTCTTCAGTGACAGTGACTAAAGGTCTCTCAGGCCAAGTCTACACAAATAGTTACACACTCATCTGCCTGTGATATGAAGCCAACCTCAAACCAGGAGATGCACTACCATAATACTCAGCATTGCAGCCAAGTTAATTAGCACTGCCAAGAGGCAGGTCAGCATGGGCACAACGCTCAAGAGGTCCAAAGCTGAGGGATTTAATGCGCCCTCTGAGTTCAGACTGACTCACAACAGCTTCAGTGAATCTGGGACACGCTCTCATCAGTATGCTGTAACCTCGAGCTGAAGGGACCATGTCTAATGCTGAGACACTGTTTCACTCCATATGCTAGTTCATTATCCACCTCCTCTCTGTTTTGACTGCCAACAAATAATGATGTTTTTCAACACTTCTCCACCAGGAACTGAATGCACAAACATCGCATCGTAAATGCCACCCAACATCTGCCAGGCAGTTACCATCTTCCCATGACTATCACCTAGGCTCAACCTGAGCAAGTGATTTAGTGATGAGCTGTGACACATCCTCTTTCCAATCACACCCGAGATCATCTAAACTCTGATTCTTATGAACAAGGAAACCAGGAGATATTTAGTTAAAATACCACAGAAAAATTAATTGTAACAAAAAAACCCCAAGCATCCTAAAATTACTGTTACTTTGTTAACGAAAATTCAAATACCACAATTGAGGATATCAGTATTGCTACAAGCCTTACAGAACCAATGCAGATATGATGATAATGATAAGATATTCACAGAAAATAAACTAAGGAAAAGGCAGGGTTTTTGCACCTTTCCCATTTAAAAGGCAGTCAAAACTCTTGAAAATATTATTATTTAATATACGAGTTACTTTAGAAGAGTATCAATAGCTTAGTGGAGCAAAACTCTCGCATTCAGTCCCACGGTAAAAAGCGTATCTATGTAGCTGGGATAACGACAAGGACCAGATTTCAAGTAAAGCATTTCAGAGGTCAAACAACAGATTAGTGACTTGCCTGATATTATCTGTAAATTTATTAACTGCAACTAGAGCACTCATTCAGGGCATGATATTTGATTTCCCACATCCCACTTCTTATTGTAGAGCTCTTTGTTCACTTCAAGGTGCTTTGCTGTACTGATCCCATTGCTACACAAATGAAAAATCTCAAAATAACTTTTTATGTGTGAATACCTTCAATAGTGCTTATTTGTAATCAGCCTTTACCACTGAGTAAAAGCAAAAGCTAGTCACATGATGTTTGCATTTTCTGTAACTGTAATTAAAATTAAGCAACTGCCTTTTCATTCAAGCAGTTTCTCTGCTGCCCTGTTACTTCATTTCCCATCGAACACTGAAAGCCTGCAAAGTGATATGTACAGCCTAGCAGACAATCCCATAAATAGTTCAAGACCTTGAAAACCACAATGCAGCCAGTTCCTAACTTTCTTCCAAAATAAGGCATAATAGAAGCAAAAGCTTCCACTGAAAAAATATTTTTAATACAAACCAGTCCCAGAACCCCCTGACAACACGCAATTAATGGACTGCATGATAGCAATCACCAATGTGAACAAATTCATTACAANCGGCATCTAGCACAATTTTTAAGGCCATAAATAGGTGCAATACCTGCTGAACTACATAATGCACATGGTCACATCCTGAAGCATAAAATACAAAAGTCCCTTCAGCTAAACCTCTTGAATTGAGTCAAAGGGATTCTATGTCTTTCTCAGACCAGTGCCCCCTGCAATGCTTACCAGACTGCTTGCTGCCTTCATTTCTGCTAGTCCAAAGACTGGAGGAGCAGCAGAGGTTTAACAAAGTGCCACCCTCCATTGCAGGGCAACAGCTGGATAAAACATAACTGCTGAAAAAACCCAAACCAAACAAAAAAAACCAACCCACTACATCTCACAGCATTGTAACTGAAGAAATGCAGTTGCAACTACACGTTATGTCCACCTCAAACATCTGTCAAGCGCATCTTGATAGAGGCACGTGCACTGAGTTTTTTCATTCTTATACTTTCTGCACTGCTGCCTTATGATGAAAGAAGAGGAAATCAGATTTGCAGTTCGCTGCCTAGCTCTCCTTGCATTTATATTGACATTATGTTACCTACAAAGACAAGCACATGCACCACATGCAGAGACCACATCATGAACACTGTATGCACAGAAAAATTATGTCTGCAAATTTTTAGAATTGGGTATCTAAAGTTAGATTTACAGATTCACATTGAGATACGAGTACTTTGAAGTCCACCCTTCACACATACAAGCTACGATTTTCAAAGCCTGGTGAAAGTACATCTAAAAATGTTCAACTGCTCTGCCTCTGAATGTAATATACGCATGCTTATGTGTCTCTAGTGAATTTTGGAGAGAATGCAAAAGGTTTGTCTTAGGGTGATTTTTTTGGCTGTAGAAATGAATCCACCGAAGAATGGATCACAAGCTGAGAGTAAGTATAAGCAAAAATACATATCATTGCAAGAGCCCTGTAGACACCAGACACCTTACAGGAATTGCAATGGCTTGAAATAACACCATGTGAAACACAGTTCAGCAATCGGAAACAGCATGTTAAATTTCACTCTCATTTACACCTATAGAAAAAGTTGTAGTGACTCCACTGAGTGAAATGGTGATATTGTTGGTGAGACAAAAATAAGAGCAGGCTAAGAGCCTCCATCTGTATAAAAGTACTACACAAGTATAGTATAAATGTATAGTAAAAGCAGTATAATCGAACAAGTTCAAAGAAACTCTGGGCTTTTGCTGTGGAGAGAGGATGGGAGCGAAGGGTTAGATAGACCACCTTCCTCCTTAGCCTCTCTGCACGCTGTGTGAACGCGCTCCCACAGCCCCTGGCTCTGCAGCCACCCCTCCCGCTCCTGCTCAGGATGGGGCTGCGTCTGCCTGGCAAATGAGAACAGAGTAATATCCACGCAAACACAAGTACATATCCAGATCTACCATCACCTTTTATGCTCTAAGCCAAGGCAATAAAACATAACTTTACTGCTTTGGACTTTAAAAAATAAGCAATCACATACTGTATGTGCTTAAAATCCATCATCAGCCTTCACAGAACATATTTAAAAACATCCCAATCGTCACAAAATGTGGACTAAATTAGTAAAGCCAGACTAGGCTTCACTTCACAGCAGTGTTTTCCTGAGCTGCTCCTGCTTTAGTTTCCAAGAAGTGATACCACTGGCACAAAGCTGAAATTAAAACAGCAATCACTGACGAAATGATCTAGTTCAATTTTTGCAATAAAGAAATTCTTTCTTCATAAAACCTCCTCCCAAACAAAGGGAAAGGGACGACACGTAGTATCCATGGCATATCACTGTGAAGTACAAAATTCAGCATAGGAAAGATTCCAAAACTTGCCAACAGTCACACATAATAGCCAAAGGAGAGTTTTTTTCCTACTTCTCTTTATTATGTGCTTAATAATACATTTTTATTAGAAAAATTCAAGAGAGTAAATGCAATGTTCCATATGCAAAAAACCAAAAAGGGCACACTGTGTGCTGGAAATGCCTATTTCTTGGGTTGTTTTATACACTCTAAATAAATAGTAAGAGAGGTCTGTTCCCTTTTTGTCTCAACTTAGAGCAGCAAGTATTTGTTTCTGTATTTTTCCCTCCCTCCCTTTTCCTCAATAAATAGGTGACTGATGTCAAACACTGGGGTTGGGGGTGAGGGGATGGGGAGGGGGAAAGAGACATCTAATTAAAAAGTAGGCTGGAGAGTTTTCAATCCATTGACATCAGTCCTGCTACATCTTTACAGTGGAGAACAATCTCAATGATGCAAATGCTGCCTTCTGGACCTGTGCCTTTTCTTAAGAGACAAAAGATAAAGGAATTCCTATTTTATGACAAATGGTGTGATTTTGAAATTTTCAGCACAAATTCAGTCCAAACATTTTTTTGCTGTTGCTGTTGTTTCAGAAATGAAATCTAAAATTTTGATGCTGATAACAAACATTTCCTGATCCAAAACAAAACACAACAATCACATTTCATTTCAAAGCATGCAATACGTTTCAGAAGAAAGTATCAAAATGTAACACTTTTCCTTCTTTTGAGCTGAAAAGGAAGGCTGTTAGTGGCTTGACTGATTTGAGTATGTAATGGCACTACTCAGGGTAAGGAAGGTGGAAGCACATTAACTCTGCCAAAACCAGAAAGTGAACAATAACAGAAAACAGAGAAAAAGGTGAGGTGGCAAAGACACTTCTTCTAGCAGCAGGGCAAGTGGAAAAGGCAATCTGCCACAAGAACAGCTGCCCTCTGGAGACAGAGATACAATAGGTCCATGATCATGACTTAGCTGGTAGCTGGAGGTGGGAACTCCATAGATATTCTTGCTGCTGGTAGTTCCCATCCAGCCAGCCATCCAGCCATCCATCTCACAAAGGCCTATTTCTTCATATTCTCAGTGCAACCATATTACCACAAATGACCCCTAGTTTGGGAGACTGGGACTGTTTTCCTTCGCAATCACCCCACTGACAGCTGAGCCGCTCTGTCCAGGAGGTTGGGAAGTAACAGAGCCCAGTTTTGCCCACCATGCTCACCCTGAGAGACAAGCTCTTCTCCATCGCATCCAGGCTACAGTGAGATTGTAACCCTTGGCACTAGGATGAGATGCCTTTCTTCTGGATGAATCACCAGTTCCCCACACTGAGGGGTTTTAAAAAAGGGGCAACTTTTTACCCACAGAGTTTTATCTGTTAGCTCAGGTGGGCAGTTCCCTCTACCCTCCTATGCTGCTACAGCTGGGGTCTCAGGATGCTCAACCAGTCCCCTTCAACACCCCATTGCTCCGTGTCTACTACACCAACAAGTTCCACCACCGAACCATCATACTCAGCCTAGCACCTTTCCAAAACAAAAACAAATTTTATTTTCATTCATAACTTTTACTCCTTCCCGGGGGATGTGAAGAGCCTTGTTTACTCCAGAGGTCCCCTGGGCTATGCCTGTATAAGCTTCAGCCCTTAAAGGATTAAGCCGGCAAGTCAGAAGATACAGAGCAGACAATAAGCAGACCCTTGAGTCTACAAATTGGAGGTTGAATGATTGGCAAACAACCTCTCCTCATGAAAAATTATGCTACAGCAACACAATAGTAACGTGAGCCAAAAGTATGTCTATTTCTGATTTGTAGACCAGGTTTTAGTTATGCTATAATCCTCTCAGTATGCCTGCTTAGGATCCCGCAATCACACGACTCATGAACACTACCCACAAATCCTGTGGCTTCCATGCCGAGCAAGCAACACACCAGATGAAGAAGGATGGAAAATATACATGTGGAATTGTTCTGGGAACTTAAAGCACACATAACAGTAAACAAAGCAAATATGGCGCAAAACCTGTTGCTATTTTCACAGCATTTGCGGAGCAAAGCTGCATAAATGCAGAAAGATGCGTGCTGCCTCACACCTTTTCTCTGATCCCAGCAAATTAAGCACAGCAGCACAAACAGCAGCAGTGAGAAGGAAACACTACGCAGAAGAGCCACCCCCTTTGCCGCTGAACGACAGGTATATGTTTGGGTATGTGAGAGAACGCTGAATAAATAGTGTTAAAATTACTTTTCCTTGTGCCTCTTTCAGAGCCTCAGCTGCTCACCAGGAACTGAATGGGGAGAGATTCTCTCGGCTCCATCCTCCCTACTCCAGGCACAGCCTAAGCCAGTTTGAAAAGGCTGCTGCTGTTGTTCCCTGTCCCACTTGGGGACAATCTTCAGGAAGCCAGCGCCAGCTTGGTCTGATAACTAAAAGGCTGACTCTGCCCCTGCTGAAAAGGCAGTGCCGCTGTCGGATACCAGAGCACTTGCTGAACGAGAGGCACTACAGACAAATTTTGGCTGGTGGCAGGGGATATGGCTGAAAGCCAGCTGACAGAGAAGAGCAATATCAATCTCTATGCCGGAGGAATCCTCTGAAAATGCTACTGAAGCAAACAGCAACCGCTAGCAGCACCGTGGCAAACACCACACAAGTGATCCGGCACTCACGGAGCAGAGAAAAAGGCTAACGGCTGAACTGAAGCGATCAACATGAACTTGAACCGTGGCACAGGGCAAACATGTGGCATGCCGTATGGAAACTCAGAACAAAACAGAAAGCTTGGAACAAAATGAAATTAAAAATCTGCTTTTATTTCAAATTACTCCACTAAACATCTAACTGAAAATTGTGTTGAAGTTGACATGACTTTGTGACAGGTTGTTCCTTGAAGACTGCCATTTTACATCCAAAAAAAAAGATATTAGAAACGTTTCAATCTGGTTACCTTCTATCTAGCAAAGTTAGAAAACTTTAAATTAAGAGCTAAAAAATAACGCCATTCCACTAGTCAACAAGAGATAGCCGTTCAGCCAGCACCCATCATATTTTCAAGAATCCATAGATACCGACTGTCTGGAAAGGAAGGACAGCAACCATTAAAAACATGGATTAAAAACTTCATATGGGTTTGATAAATTAAATTTTTAAAGACAGGCCCCATTCAGCCTCCCTTTGCTCCTTGTTCCTAGATAAAACGTATCTGGTGAATAAACATCTATCAACAAAATAGATGAGCCTTCTGCCTGTTCTCATACAAACAAGCATTACCTTCCCACAAGCTACACAGTCCTGGAGCCCGTCAGCATTCTGCATCCTGGGGGGTCTTGTACCGAACAGCCTCATATTAAAACATCCCCACACAGATACCTAAGCTACTAAATCTAGGGCTTATTTGAAGAATGGATTTTAAGACAAAACTGATTTTTTTCCTGTATAATTTTCAGTAAGTATCTGATTGAAATAATGAAGAATTAAATCAGGAAGAGTTAAAATTAAGGACCTGGAGCATCTCTCCTGTGAGGAAAGGCTGAGAGATCTGTGACTGTTTACCCAGGAGAAAAGATCTCGTCAATGTGTGTAAATACCTGAAGGGAGGATGCAAAAAGGATGGAGACAGGCTCTTCCCACTGGTGCCCAGTGACAGTACCAGTGGCAATGAGCACACACCAAAACACGTAAGGAAAAAATGTTTTAGGTTAAGAGTGGACAAACATAGGGTTTGACCCAAAACATGGGTTATCCAGAGAGGTCAGGGAGTTCTCCTCCTTGGAGACACTCAGAAGCTATCTGGACATGTTCCTGGCCAGCTATCTGGACACGTTCCTGTAGGTGGCCCTGCCTGAGCAGAGGAGTCGGACGAGATGATCTCTAGAGATCCCTGCCACCCTCAGCCATCCTGTGATTCTGTAAAAAGCAGATGAATTACCCTCACTTACATAAAACTATGTAAGAAGAAAAAGAATCAAGAGGTAATGGCAAAAAGATTACAAAATATTTCCATATTCATTATGGCCAGAAACGTTCTTTATTAGGTAGTATTTGTCAATAATACATCTATTTGTCCTATAATAAAGCCATAATAAGACTAGAAGGATAGCTCCACTAAGCTCAGCTACCAGGCCTAAAGCTTGTATGTAAAACTCAGACATGCTCACAACATTAGAGTATAAAACCATATCCATAAATTTTCAACTTCCCCCTCTCACGTTCATTAAGTTCACCGGTGAGATCACAGAACTAATCTCCATTGGCAAACTCCATGGCTGCATCAGTGAATGACCAGAGTGGGACCTGAAATAACCGTCGTCAGAGAAAAAGGCAGTGGAGAGTCTGTTGTAGTTCTTGCTCTCTGTCCTCTAAGGAATACTGCAATCACAGAAACACCTCCTAGGTTATATAGTTTATTTGCCTGCCAGTATGAGATTCTTCCCTATGATAATTTTTAACACTTGCTTTTGCCAAGTTAAGTGCAATGCACCGCATCTGAGGAAAATGAGCTTGTAATATATAAATTCAAGATACAGTCACGGAATTTTGCAGTACCCAATGGATCATGGTGCTGCATCGGATAACAGGGAACGTGCCAAATTGTTCAGACAACATGACAGCCCGAAACCAGAAAGTCAGCTATGTAACTACATCCCTATGAGTGCTGGGGCCCTAATACAAATCCTCTCATCCCCTTGCACAGCACGGTGTCCTCTCCCCTTAACGTACAGCTGATCAGTCCTGGCATCTCACAGGTACGGTTGCAACCATGGTGCCGTGTGGTAGTAATGTGCAAGAACTAGCCAAAGCTGTGGCAGAGCAGGAGGTAATCATCTGAGTCTTAGATGCAGCTTTTCACCCCTCTGGTCCTCCAGCAGCTCAGCCTGTTCTCAGGCGATCCCATTGGAGATCCACAGTCTCTTTCACCCTGCAGAGGACTTAAAAAAAATTGCTCCAACCATGGTCACCTGAAGCTGTTCACAAAGGGAAGAAAAGCTACCTAAAAGAGGCGGTTATAAAAGAAGTAACCGCGATAAAAAACGTGGAGAAAATGCCAGAAAGCTGATGCAATCATCCTCTCTCCAAACATTCAGTGCCACGGGACGTATCTTCCCTAGGATGAGCTGCAGAGCTCCCACTTTGCACCAAATCCATTTTGGTGAAATATTTGGGGTGTCATCTTCTGCTGGGTACTACTTTCCTTGCAAGTTTTTCTACATGAAACCTAAATTGCACAAAAGCGGAGAGCCCATCTATTTAAACATCTTTGGAGCATATCTGCTTCCCATCTGTAAAGGTACTTGGAGGTTTTCAGCCACATTTCTAACTGTCTCAGAGAATGAACTGAGGCAGCCAGACACATGAACTGCCAAGGATTAGGAAATACAGAACATTTGAGCAACCTGGTCTAGTGGGAGGTGTTCCTGCCCAAGGTGGGGGGGTTGGAACTACATGATCTTTAAGGTTCCTCTCAACCTAAACCATTCTATGATTCCATAGCTATCCAAAAACAAATAAAATATAAAATATTTCCTTACTTTCAAGTTAAAATGCAGAAAAGATCATTAAAACACTTAAGTTAGTAACCTAGCACTAAAAAAATTAAAGAATTGATAAAAATAAGATTGTTCACATAGCCTAGCTCTTTCACTGTGAGAATGTACATTATAAACAGCCTTTTTCCCAGACACTTGCTACTTTTCTGCATATTTAAACACAGATGTGGGTGCTTAGCAACTGTAAAACAAAGTCATTTACTTAAATAACTGAGGCTAGATTAAAGTACTTCATTTTATATATGTACTTTTAAAATATTGTCAGGTTTATAATATTATTTAACACCCAGTGAGACAGAATCCTCATATAAGGATTCCAAAAATAAGTCACTTACTTTTGCAGTTAGGCAAAGAAAGAGGGATTTGTTTCTGCAATGTATGTACCAGTGTGAATGTTTGTGTGTGCATTCATGCGTGCATATGTGTGTACTTTGTATACGAGCTCCCTACATTTGCAACGGGTAACAACAGAAAAAAACAAGGAAAATAAATGATTAAAATGTCAAAAGTATTCCATTAATGTCAGAATAAATGCCATTACAGAATGTAAAAGTCTGTATCACTCAGCTTATCAAAAATTGTTATGAGGCTAGAACAGTACGTTGCCAGAAATGCCCATATTTTACACTGGAGACAAAAAAGAAAATCGTGAAAGTTCCAACCGTTCAGAAACATCATGTAGCCACTGCACTGCAGTATTTCACTACCATTTCCAAACACAGAATACAGTCATTTTTCAAGTTACATGAAACACCGGCTGCATAAGAGGCTTTGCTGAATGAATTAGTCAACAGCATACAAAAACTGTTTTCCTGGAGCACTCACAAGCTACGTGAACTTTTTGAAGAGGAACAATACATTTTGTTAAAAAAGCTGGACTGGCTGCAAAAAACACAGATTCTTTTTTCTTTTTTTTAAGCGCACAGATTTTTCTTCAGATCTCTTACCTATTTGTTTCCTGTATTGGTCAACGGGAGTCCTTGCTGTAGAGGCATCTTTTCTACCCATCGTTTTCAATCCAAAAGTCACTGTCAGTATGAGAAAAAAACACAGTGCATCATTCCTAAATAAGTTACTAAGGAAATCAATGATTTCTAACATCAGAAAAAACTGTAACAAGCAACATTTACACGATTATACACAAAGACATAAGCCTTCCCAGAGTACAATGAGAAACAAGAGTTAATCATCACTATACTGAAGACTATTAGATAAATTCTAAACACACCTTTTCCCCCACTGCATGGGTTATTAACATTACAGAATGCCTGTTAGTCTGAACAACAACAACAAAAAAGAAAAATAAAAAGGATTTAAACTGATTGCACTGTAATTCAACATTCAGTACCAGAGAATTACATTCCTATATCATTTTTTTTCTTTAGTAAACGAGAGAGTGAATGTAGCATTGTGAGCTGCTTGTATTGTTGGCAAACACATTTACAGTACGCCTGGGAGTCTGAGGCAGGACTAGGCATGTGAGCATCCACTTTCCTACCTTCCTTCCATGGACTCTAGAGATCTGAAAATGGAAAGCAGGAGGAGAATAAAGGTGAGAGCTGGGACTGTGCCCATTTTTACACCTCTCAGACAAAGTACCATGAGTTTAAACCACCTTCAATGCATTGAGGTAATCCTGGCTCCCGAATGGGCTTCTCGCATTGCACAGCACAAGCAGGTGACACAGGGAACTGCCCGACCATTCATCCAGAGAGGCTCTTTTTGGTACTTGGGTACTCCCACACCATCCAGGTAACCGATTAAGTGTCCTGTGTTCTAGCAAACTCCCAATATAGTGGTGCAAAACCTCACCATCTCTTATTCATCCCCTCACAGGGCTGCCACTCAAAAGATACAGTAAGTTTCTGCAAACAGGCTCATTTCACGTCTTTTCCACAGTGAAAATATGCCTGACTTTTATAGTTACACTTGTTGCTCAAAACACTTGTTTCCAACCATTTGGAAAGGCTGAATCCATCACTCAACACACTGACGACAAGCCTCACTGTTTGACCATGTTTAGGACATCAGCATCCCAACATCAACCCCTGTGCTCACAAGAGGACTGACATTTTCCAGAAGTGTCAGATTCACCGCAGAAGATGAAGAACAGTCAGCCCAACAGCCCTTTCCCACCCAGCCCTGGAGAGCACAGCGCCAAGGGCAAACTTTGGCTGAACCATCCCAGATGGTCACAAACCATCTGCAGCTTGTGCACGCGTGGCCTCGGAGTTACCTGCAAGAGTTTCACATTTCTGTTAGGCATAACCAGCTGCACTGCAGCAAGATGAGCTTCCCCGGGCTCTGCCAAGGCAGGCTGTCTGGGAAGCACAGCCTTTGGCACTGTGATGCCAAACCATGGGCACAAAAACATGCCAAGGCACTGCTGAACAGGCGACCATCAGCATCACAGCCGCATCGCATCACATCACATCACATGCATCACATGCACCATTCTTTCTTTCATAACGTCAAAGAAGAAGTTCAAAGTATAGCTGCAGGAACGGCACCATCAGTGATAGGTCTTTAAAACCCATGAAGTTTCTCTCATTTTTTATTTGTTCTATAAGAAGTATCAGCATTTAATGCCAGGTGACGAAATGGGAACAACACAGATGGAACCAAGCTCCTTAATGTAAAGTGTGGGGGACAGGGTATAAAATGCATTCTGAATCTCAAAAGTCAGCAGATTTTTTTTAAAAGATATTCAGGAGTATTAATAAGGTATAAAATACCATTTTTTAAAAATCTGAACAGAAAACTCAATTATAGTGTTCTAATGTTTCCATGCACTATTTTGGCTTAATTCAGAGAACATTCTCATTTTATGGAAAACACTATAAGCAGAGAACTGTAAGCCGCCGGGGTTTCCCCCCTGCCCCTATTCTGCTTTCCAGCTATTTCTCAACTGAGTTAAAATTCTCACATAACGTTCGCATCATAACAGCAAGAGTGGAAAATAAAACTAACATTTGAACTTCCAGCTAGTTGAGGAGATAACAGACACATTTTACACTGCAAAACTAGTTCTTGACTTTTTTTATGCCACTGTTAGAGACTGTTTTGACTTGCCTTTTGCAATTTCAATAGCCTACTAATGTCGTGTAACAAAATGTCAGCTGTGAAAGATGTTTGCAGTTTTAGCGGTGCCAATAAAACACAAGAAAACAACGCAGGCAAAAATTATTTCCTGAATTAATAGGAGCCACAGAGATGCTCACATTCGCCCATGTGGCTCAGTGTCACTGACTCCCACATCTAGAACCTCGACTCCCCTTTGTTCTTCAAAGGGATGCAGTAATCATCATTCATTTCCACTGCTTTGATGGTTAGATAGCGAACGCCCGAGAAACCCGTGGAGACATTAGCACATACAGCCGCAATGTCTAATAAGACAGCTATTTGCATAAAAGATCAGCCACAATTTAGAATGTGTTGTGATAGATGTGGAAAGGGAATAACAGATCTATATTAGCATGTACGAAAACGAGATTGTTTTCACAATTTAATTCCTCGGGGACTGTGGCTCATCACCTTCTCTTGTAAAGAATCCTGCATTCCCTGAGGAAGCAACTTGCCAGGAGCCAGAGTTAAGCTAAAATATGGATTAATAAGAGATAATATTTATTATTTATGAACCTTGCTGTAGGAGTGATTTCCAACATAACTTTCTGATCAGATTTCCACCCCAGAAAAGCCTGGAACCTTTATGAGTCACAAAACGATTTGAAAAGCGCCTTTTCTCCATCCAAAGTAGCAGTGGTCTTCCTGCAATAATTGGTCATCTTAACCTTATTGTAAACGAAATTTGCAGCCAAGTCTTTCCCAGCTGTCCCTGGCTGCCACGCTGCCTCTGACATCCATGAGCAGAGGATTGGCCTTTCCTCCATTCCCGTGGAAGCGACGGGACAGGCAGGGCATGGGGTTGCCTGCACCCCCAGCAGCCTTCAGGTCCCCGGCATTCTAATGACTAGATAACCACTTAACAACATGGAAAGGAGCCTGTCACTGCTCTTTTTACAAGCTACTAAAAATACTTTGAGAGTTATTTCAGATCATTCGAAGGCAACGTGAGCCCTTCTCAACTTTCAAGCTTTTACAAAAGAACGTTTTAAGAAAATGAGGCAAAGCCCAATGAAATTATTTTGGTTTTATTTATTGCTATTTCAGAGATACTACAAGGTCAAAAGATGTCTTGGGTTTTGCTGTTTTTTTACCCACTTTCTCATCCTTTCTAGTAATATACCTTTGAAGGCTTAGACCCTTGGAAGAACACACATTTTTTCATTTCTTCCTCTTTTATTCATGAGCAGCGACTGATAATAATTAATACACACAATAAATTGCCTATTATCACCTATCACTGTCAATAGTATTTTGTGAGATGAAAACCAGTTCTGAATGTGCATTCAAAGTCAGACCACAGGAATGTTTAAATCCCAACTAGAAACATACCACGAATGACTTTAGAAATACTAATAAAATATAAATACAGGGATTATATAGCAAAAGACTGCACTAAGTGCATTTATGGTGCAATACACATGATTAATAACATAGATAAGACTTTAAGTGTGAACCAGTGAATGCTCAAAGATTTACGTATGCACATGTGTAGATGCACAAACTTTCCTAGAGGCGATATTTGATAGTATGTCTGTATTCTTCAGCAGTAAGCTGCCTAAATATCAACAGAGAGCATGATAAAGAGATAAAACCAATGAAATTATTTTGTAGCTGACAAATAGTTAGTCAGTCAAGAGAAAAGCAAGTGAAAATTCAGGACAGAAAGAAAACCCTACAAAATGTAAAAGTACTGGGCCAGGCCTTCAGCTCAAGTTGAAAATGCAGGTGAAAGCACAGTATATACCTCAATCCATGCAGAAGTACTTTCTACTTAATTGCAAATGGATATCTAACTTAAAAAAACCCTTTTTTTTCTTGGTTGTTCGATGCATTGCAGGTTGATAATTTGAACTCATAACACAAATCATATTTTAATAGGATTCAGAGATTACTGAAGCTGTGAAAGAACTGATCTGTTACTAGTCAATTCCATAGCTCACACTTTAATAAATAATGGATAATTAAAACTCTTAGAAGTTACAAGAGAGTAAAAATAGCCTTTTATTCTCCTTGGCAAAATCCAAGGAGAACACCAGATCCTCAGTGAACATCAAGTTATTCCAAAAAAATAGAAGTGCTGCATTTAAAGTTGGAAGCTGTACGTATGTAGGTATTGTGGAAATCATTGCCATTAGTTGTTTTAATTACCTTTTCATGGTGTATTCATGAAGTACAGTAACTAAGGTCTGTCTATACAGCAGTGAAAGAAAAGAAGTAACCTGCAGACAAAATTGGAAGAGTAACGCAGCTGAATACTTTAACCATACTTTAGCCAAAAGGAGGAATTTAAAAATCTTTACTAATGCTATTTAAAAAACCCATGCAAACAAGAAGAAAAAATCAAGAAAACTAAAAAACTCCACTCATTTCCTACTGGTAAGTCTTACAGTAGTCTTCACCATTCCTCTGGAAAGTCTGTCTCAAGGATGAGATTATTTCAAAGGAAAGAGTACCTGCCCATAGTGCTTCCTGCAAAATGTAGCTCTACTTTCTTTGGATATTTATTTAATTTTATTATAATAAAAGGAATTTAACATTTATTTACTTAATTTAACCTTGAAAGCAACACAGGTGATTTGAATTCAGTTAGATGTGGAAAAATGAATCAAAAAAATGGGACCCATAACTCCTGTTGGAACAAACATTGCTAAAATCATCTTAACATTCTACACAAGAACAAAAAATGCTGTACCATATCCCAAGATTAAAATCATCCAGGAATTACGACTTTTATTCTGGCATAGATCAGGCTGTTTCACTGCTTCATGTAAGCAGCAGGAACAAAACACACATTGTTACTTCCAATAAATATCCCCTTTGCACTCTAGGGAAAGGAGCTCTTGCCTGCTATTATGCTACTTCTACAAAACCCATGAAATTAGCTCCAAAGTTATTTCACAAAAGTAGTACACGGGTAACAGTCCATATGAATACTCACCATATTCTCCAGGCTGCTTCAATATCCTGAGGCAACATATTACGAAAAGTAAATTTCATCAACAACCCAGATTAGTTCCACCTATTTTCAGGAAAGTGAGACACCCAAGTTATGCAGGAGGCCACCTCTGCTCCCTTTGCAGCCAATGAAGAAAGCGATGCAATGGTAAGGAATCCAAGTTGCCTCCGGCAATCTTGCTTTCTTGCCAGGCTCCTAAACATCCCCTAACTACCTAACATTTGGTGGGACTATTTAGACTCGAATATTTGTCTTTGCTCCACTAGCAAAAAGTCTACTTACTTTTACTAGATGTAAAATATTTCTAAATATCTGAAGAGTTTAAAAGATTGTCATTAAACATATTCATGGCAGCCAGGAATAAAGTGAAAAATTCACAACTGCAAAACTTGACTAAGATTTTTTTTAAGGACTTCATAATTAAATGTGGGCTTTTAAAGCAAAAAGATGGTATTAAAAATGTCAAAGGTTCCTTCCATTCCCAGCAGAGTACAGTTTGTCACAGCTCCCATAGAAAGAAGAATCAAAGTGGATTAGGCCAAAATTCACTTATAAAAACATTATTTATAATGAAGACACCTGTTTAGCAATTGGTGTTACACATGTTATAAAAACAGTATGACATTTTGCAGAATAATATTCCTAATTGTAGCCATTTAATGAACCTTACATTTACTT
Organism: Jacana jacana; assembly: GCA_013400555.1. Classification (NCBI taxonomy): domain Eukaryota; kingdom Metazoa; phylum Chordata; class Aves; order Charadriiformes; family Jacanidae; genus Jacana; species Jacana jacana. Next base: position 25,762 of record VZTM01015187.1, on the reverse strand, counting down.
TTCATTATTAGAATTTATTTGTCTTCAGAACCAAATTCCCTACTCACTTCAAAGCCGAGTAGAGCTATACCATCTGTGAAACACATACTCATTTTAATATGAAGACAGATCTTCATCTGAACAAATTTAAAATTCCAAACGTTCAAAGATGAACTTTTTTTTTTTTCATTTTTATGAATATATGATGGCACTGGTGTGTCAAGAAAATATCCTTAAAGAAGTTCATGAAGGAAAGAAGCATACATGTGGTTCAATTCTGCTTTGCCAGCCAGTTCAAAATGTAGTATTTCCCAGAGGAAAGAGTAATCTCTGCTAAAGGGAAAATTACAGGATAAATGACACCATATGCAGCATTTCAGGGTAAGAGTCTTCAAAATAACAGAATCTGTTTAAACTTTTTTTTTTAGGGGGTGAGGAGGGGGGCTGATAGAAATCAGAGGTTAAAAGGGTGGGCAGATAACAGGCATCCAGACCACCCCAATGCCCAGAAGTACATCCACCAAGGATGGATCCAGCCTTCACGGTAGCAAATCACAGATGCCGTACAAGACACCTCTGTGGTGAGAAGGTAAGTAGAGAGGACACCAATACCACCACCACCACGCCTGCACAAGATGGAAACAAAGCACGCTCTCTCTGCCTTGCGAATTAAAACTTCATCAAGTCAAGAGGAACAACAAGAAACAATTACTTTCTCTGTCTCAGTAATTGAAGCGGCAGCAGCCAACATTTTGTGGTTCAGTCAAATCCGGGCAGTTTTACTCCCTCCTTTGATCCCCACCACACACCCCTTCAGCACTCATTTCCTTTGATGAAGTAGGGAATAATTTAAATAACAGGTATAAAGCTAGAGGTCATAGACCTTAAATTTCCATATCAGCTAAGTCTGCCTAAGCGCTTCACTTCTAATATGTTATAAAGTTACAACTCTTGAATTGAATAGAGCACCACATGCTCTGTTACCTCTTTCTCCAAAACCTCAGAAACTCTGTTTTGCCCCGCAAGGTGTTACTGCGGGGGAAGAGCAACTTCTTTCCCTTCTTTAAACCAGAAAATAACCCCCTCTACTCTCACCTCTCTTTAGTTTTGAGAATTGACCAACAATCTATTTTTTCCAGATGTTTCTCCTTTCTTGGGACTGCCACAAGTCATAGTTTGTTATAAGCTTGGGTGCTTTAAATATATTCGCTTGTCAATTCCTCATTTATAGATTTTAAGCTTAGGTTCATTTTTCATGGAAATGAAATCCTTACTTCTTTCTTAAGTGAGAATAAATATATTGGCAGTAATTATACTTCCCCTTAGCCTACCCATCTTAAACTACAGTTCACAACCATCCAGAGGCCAGAAAGTTTGTTTTGCAATGTTTTCAATATTGCAAAATTGGATAACGACCTTCAGTGAGAATAAATCTTGTAACTTTTGAAGTTATTCACACTCAAAAAAAAATTGGAACAGTAAGTAATTTCACATTGATGTTCCGGGGGGGTGAGGGGTGGGGTGTGTTTGTGATTTCCATCGTGCCTTTTTTTCTGCTTGTGTTATCTTGGACCGTTAAAAATACAAAATTTATGAGTGAATTATTTAAAAATTGAAATAGTTTCTCTGAAGAAATGTACCAAAACAAGACAATTTGAAACTGCTGGAATCCTTCCTTTCCTCTTGCCCTGTTTTTAAACAAATGCTTTTAAAAGTACTCTAAAGCTGAGTTTTGGCTTATTTTTCCCCATTAATTCTAATACTGATATCCTATTTATTTTGACTCTATTTTTACTGAAATTTGCCTATCATTCAATAAGAAAACCAGCTCTCGGCAAACAGTCCATTTCTGCTCGACAATCAACCTATTAACTGAAAACCAGGAGAAGAGAAAAGAGCCACCAACAAGCCCCACAGGCACAAAGCTGGGAGGCAGACAAATGTGCCCTTCTGTTCTATATTTCACTGTACCCTAATACGATGTCCCATCACACCTGCCTTCAAGCCATCGTAATTGCTCAAACTGGTCGCCACGTTTATAGCCTAATGATGGCTCTCGCCTCTTACACCTTGAGCAAGCACGCAAAAGCTGAAAACAGGCTACAAATGACTGGAGCATGTAACACTTCAGCACACACAGACCTAATCGCAACACCCCAGCAAAACTGAATTATTAGTTCCATTAGTAAACCTGGCTGTTCAAAAGGACATAAAAGGTAATCTTTCCATCCAGCATTCAGAACCAATGTGAGGGGTTTGGCTTTCTCTGAAACTACTGCAGCTCAGTTAGTATTAGACTGACCTGCAAATGAAGAAAAATAGTTTTATGTCACTTCTGTTGTCTCGTTTGCTGTATTAGGCACTCCCAGAAAGCAAAAATATAAAACCATTCAAGTCACAAGGCAAAAGAAATATTAAGAGTCGACAGTTTTAATTTGTTCATTTGGGAATTTATGTTTTCTTCTCTTTCTCAATAACCAATTGAAGATAGAATAACCTGTTAATCTTCCCCATAAAGATCAGAAGATAAAGCTGACATGTGTGTCCATAGCCTTAACACGATACAACAGTTTTTGTATTTTTTCTTTCAAATTGTCCGAGGTGAAAACCAGTAGATAAACCAGTAGATAACTTTGTGTTAACATATCAAACGTAAAGCTCAATCCTACAGCACTTAATCATGAGCTTAAGAGCCAGGCTGAGTGAACAGACCCATAGAAGTTAACAGCAGCATTTTCAAAAGCAAGTCCTACTCTATTGGTTTTGAAGGATTAGGCCATAATTGAGCGAAGAGTTTAATGCGGCTTAAATAATACCGGATCAGTAGTTCCCAAAGTAGTTCAAAACAATAGGCCAAGCACACTCACTGCAGATTACATCTAAATTGCTCAAGACTTGGCTCTCCTGAAACCTGCCTAGAGATGCCATTAAAGGTAATGATTTTTTTAAGATAAAGACTAAAGTAATAGCGTAAATGATACCATCTTTGGAGAATCTTTATATTCTATTTGGGCAAAAAGGGAACAGAAGATCGTTGATATCTATCAAAAATCTGAATCTTTAACTAAAAATTAAATTAAAGGAGTAGATCAGAAAGAGGCTAAAACCTTTATATGGGCCAAATAAACAGCTCTGATAATAGCCATCGGAAAATGTGGTAAACTGTTTCCTTGCCTCCTCTTAAAGTAGAGGAGACAAATGTGGAAGTTGGGAAGAAATGGCAGCAAAAAGAAAAGTAGGCAACTAGCAGAAAGGTATCAGCTGAGATACCAGAGAGTCATATGAACATCTGAAGGTCTTAGACACAACCATTTCTGCAAATGTCTGCCTCAGTGCCTTTCATAGCTTCACCAATAAGGCCACAGGACAGGGGGAGACTGTGTCCCCATCTATTCCTGCTACCCATTAACAGTGTGTCACAAGGAATTTTGCTGCAAGCTTCACTGTCCAGGAAAATGCCAAAGGAAAGGATGACACCAACTGAGACTAGCACTCTGAAAAGAGAGCATTTGAAGAGTAGCAATCAGCTTGCAAGCATCTCTTCAGAAACACTAGTCAGAGACAAAATGGTAGATGACAATGCACTCCATTCGCTCTTACTTCTGAGTGCATCTCTCTAAGCACTAGGGGTCTGCATGTGCCCTTGGCTAGAGTCAAAGAATGTATGCTTCAGGATTACCCTAAGAGTTTTTTTAGGAGGAGGGGGATAAACTGCCTGAAATCTAGGCCTTATAGACTGCACACAGCAACAAAAAACCTGCCAGAGCAAGCAGTAAAGCCAGCTCAGCCCAGCTTGTATAAAGACAAAGATTCAACACCAACATTAGAAGAAACTGCAGGTTTGTTCTGTTCCTGCTACAATTGCTCAGTCCAGCCACTACGGTACCCAAAGCCACAACCCTGTAACCAAGCTTAAGAAGTTTAAAGAGAGCTGGATCAGCTCTGAAAATTACTTTAGCTAAGTTTCTTCTGCTTTTAACTTCCGAAATACTCCATCCAAGTTGTTTCCATACTGTTTATTTTTTTAATGAAGTGATAATGAAGATCTATACTGGTACAGTACAGGGGCAACATCTTTCCAGCTCTTCATGATTTCCAGCACTGACAGTGCTTAAATCTGAAGGCTGAAAAGCAGAAAAGTTTGGTCAGAGAGACATCGCCCTGAGCTTTTTCCTACACACACACACACCATTCCCTCCCCCTGAAGGTCTCCTCAAGGTACAGTACATATTCTGGAGTCCTTCTATGGTCAGGATACAGAATTGAACCAAGCCTATACAATATACATTACTTATGTGCAATAAATGACAAAATGCAAGTGCTTTGAATTCTTTACTCTGCATATATGGCTATGTTTTAGTACGGTACCCACATTTAGATCATAATTTCCATGAGTCTATATAAACATGCATGAAGATAAACAGGCTCTCTTCCAATGCAGAACTGGAAGAATTCACCCAGAAGCTTTGCTTTGCAAATCATTTCGTATGTATTTTACTGAAGTCATAAAGGATATTAGCAAGTGCGCTGGGACTTTTTGTTTTAAATTATGATGATCTGTTACTTTAACAGAAGTTACTAATATTATTTATCCCCACTGGTGTACTTAAAATGAAAACAGTTTGAAGCTTTCTTTAAATAGGTTTTGTCTCTATAATAATCACTTTTCCAGAACCTAAGTTATTTAGCCTGTTCGTCTGCCACTTTGTATACATACCCAGGCTTTCAAATTTATCCTATCTTCCAGAATAAAAAGGTAAACAGCAATCTAACAATGCTTTGTTAACCTTTTCACTCAATATTATGGAAAGATTAGATTAATAAATTAAACTGCAAATGTAAAAAAATTCCAAAGAAAGCAACATCCATCTCCAACCACTCTATGACTGCAGAATCAAAAAAACCCCAAAACTGCTGCTGCAATTCTTTGTGGTTCCATTAAAACCATACTTAATCACACCAAAGTCTAAAGTGAAAAAGTACTACAGAGAGCTTTCTACAATGCATATATACAACAAAAAAGAAGCAATGCTTTCCATGCCCTCTCTTATGGGAAGAAGTGTCAAATTCATACAGATGCAGCAGAGCCTTGCCCAGGACACCCAACACTGTGCCTGCAGGAGGGCCTCTGCAGCAGCCACATAGGACTGACAGCTAATGAGAGCTTGGTGGGGTCCAGCGTGGGTGAGGCAAGGTAGACATGTGGTCAGAAACACCACAGCAAACATCTTCATCAATCACTGAACTGTCCATAGTTTGTCACTACTGCTTTGATGTAGCAGACCCACCCAGACAATTGACTAGAATAGCAAAGGGCATCACACACAACATGAACGAAGGTACCCACGAGCTCTCATCAGTTGACAATGGCCTCCAGACACTACTTCTGAGTGCTGGCAGCTCACCAGCTCTTTATCCATTTTATTGTTACTGTACAGTCCTAATTTTTAAATTAATTTTAGCTGAGTAACAGTAAATCAAGGACCTAATCAAATCTAAATGTCAGCTATACAAGTAGTGTACTTTCAGTCTGACAGCCAAGACACCAAAACAAAACAAGTAATGCACTACTTCAGGTTAAGTGTGTCCTTTTGGCAAGAACTAAGTAATACAGAACTGGCCTAGCAGTAAAGCGATGTAATCTTAATTGGCGGCAGCTTAATCAGCTCCACCCAGGAGTGTAACACCACAACTGCCTACAGGACAACTTCTGTGGCACACATACTACCTGAAAGAAAGATCTATGGTTTTTTATTATGTGCTTTTAGGCGTGATCGCTTCTAAGAGCAGACAAAACCATGAGACAAAGAGTTTAGGTAGAGATGGTGATATAGTAAAGCCAAGCACTGAAATGTCCTCCACACTGACTTGCTGCAGTTGAAAACAAGGTAATTTACAAGAGAAAGTTTAAAAAATGTCCAGCTTTAAACTACAGTGGAGTCTCATAGGCTTTAAGATGCACCTGACCCTGGGGAACAAGGGGGGGTACGTTCTGCCCCCGGAACCCCATTCTCAGCCTACACATCAGCACAAGCCACCCAAAAAGAAATGTGAGTTAAGGTGAGGGAAGCGAACCAAGGTGTGGGTACGGCTGGCTTTCCCCTACTGACTGCGATCTAAGGGGTGGAGAGAAGGCGACCAGCTGGCAGCATCGCAGCTTCTAAAGCTTCCAGAGCACATCTGTCAGAGCCATTCGTGAATAAATTTGAGCATAAGAGTTTGTAGAATGGAGAACTTCGTATGTAAAGATTACAATGAAAACACAATAGATAAAAGCACAAAAAAGCCACAAAGGCTGATTGATAATGTAAATGTGAGAGGGAATTACCATGGGTAAACTTAACCTTTTCTTCATTTACACCACACAGCACAGCCGGAGAGAAAACAATTGAAACTTTGAAATCTACTGCATTTCCAACCCAATCTGTTTCCCACTATAAAAAACTGTTCATAACATAAAAGATTATTTTGTTCCATTATTTATTTTATTTCAATGGAAATACATGAAGGTAAGTTTGGCTTTCTGACTAGAGACACCAAACTACAGGCAATTTAACCCCGGGTTTTCTGTTGTTGTCTTACTTTAGAATATAAATAATGGCATTAGTAGCTGACAAGAAGCTTGTGTACAAATGGTGGGCTTTGATTTGCCCTCTGGTTTTTAACTTCCCAATACCATTCCCAACATTAACGCAGTGCTAACCTTTGCTCTTTCCCTCTCTTATATCCGCCTTTCCGCTATAAGTGACTTCTCCACCGTCAGCTTCTGCTGTCAGAAGAGCCTTTCCGCATTTATTCACTTCACCAGTTCAACATCTATTCCTGGATTTCTATTTCACCCCTCCTCTCCTATCTCCCTTGACACCTCCTATTGGGTTTACATTGCTAATTCATCACACCAGGTCTTTCTGATTCTATCTTTCTGTCCTGCTTTTGATGGCAAAAACATACTGGATGAAGGACAATACCAAGAAAAATCACAACACATGAATAAGCAATATTTTGTTGATATATGATCACATTTAACATTGCAAAAAGTCCTGGCAGACAGTAAACAGTGCAATATGTGGTTAGAGAGGCACAAATTTCAAATTCCTAACACTGACTTTTAGCCTTGCTGCTAAAAAATGCAGAAGAAATGGGAAACGAAGAGATTAGCATTGTCTATGTCAAGAATGCCTGGAGTAAGTGTTTACTCTGCCCACTGAATTACAGGGGTATCTATGCGCAGCTAGTGATACAAAAGCACCTGGGGTGCCTTGACATTTTCCCATGACCTTCAAAAGTAATACTAATGAGTAAAACCATATCAGGAATCATAGGCTGTTGCAGATATTTTGGGGATATTAAAGCTGCATTAATGCAAGTCCTACTTGCAAAAACACATCCAAATGCTTTTTCTTCTTCTGTAGCAGTACCAGTGACCATCTATGTTTGCCATTTAATGACAGTTCCTTCTTAAACGGCAAACACCTTTTTTCTGGAACTATCTTTCCTTCTATCTTCTATATCTATCTTCAATAACTATCTTCTTTCCAAAGGGGAAAAAGATTCTTAACTGCTTATTCTGTATGTCAAAAAGGCTGAAAATAATTATTAAAGAGCCGTAGCACAAATTTTGTTTCTTCATCTCCTTTACCAACATCACCACGATGTTTATGTTGTGTGTAACACTGGAATGATATATGAGATCATCAGCTTGAGAACTAACAGGCAGTTTCACTGTGCCTGTGATTGATAAACTATGGAAGTATTAAAACATTAAAAATGTTAATCTTCGTAATAATCTCCTGAAAAGTTTTTATATTCATTTAAACCATCGATCATGTTAATATTTAATCATTGCAGACTTCATTTGAAATGAAGATAGCCATTCACCGAAAAGCACTTCATTTTTTATTTAAAAAAACTGATCAGCTTGCATGCATTTTGTCAATCTCTTCACATTTTTTCCTCAATAAATAGTAAACCTGCAAGCAAACGAAAAAATCTACAAAGGCAGAAAAATTAAAAGCTGAGTTTTTGTTAGAAAACATATACTTTCGCAGTCCTGTTTCCTAGGAGTAACTGTATTGCAAGAGCAGTATCACAAGAGGGTCAGAGGACTGAGGGAGACTTCTACTTTCTTTGTCTTCACCTTATATCCACCTATGTTTTGTTCTCCTTATGCATCTCATAAGAGATAAACGTAACTTTACTTATGAAGAATAAGTACTTAACAACGTAACTCATCTCTCCAATATGATATTAAATTGGTTTAGTTTTTTTTGGCATGTGACCCTATTTTGTAACAATAGCCTGCTTTAGCTGCATATACTTTCCAAACTACCCTATCCTTGTCTATAATTCATCGCTTGTCTTGCCTAATGAAAAATTTAGACTGATATGGAAATATCCCAAAGGAAAACAAAACCAAGACCTTCCTGGTTATGACATGGTTTCCATGAGATTTATGACATAAATCTCATGGAAACTCTAAAATTCCAACTGTGATTAACTGTAACTAATCTTGACGGTGTTCAGTTTCTTTGAAAGATTTTTAAAACTATGCAAAAAACAAAAACTAATTTATGGTATCAAGAAACAAATTTCACAGAAAAATCCAAGGAAAACGTCTTCATTGCACTGCAAAACCCCCCACCCTCTCTTGTTTTCTAGGTGGAGTCTACTGAAACTGGATGTTTCCTGGAGCTACTGCCACAAAGTACACTGAGTTCAAGTCATCATCTAAGACCAGGCCACAGCATTTGGCTGAAATATTTGAACAAGGTAGATTCTAGATATACTCTGGGCAGTACTGCAGGTTAATAAATTAGCTTACATGACTTCTGTTTCTTCTGGATTTATGACCAATAAGGAGTTAGAGGATTTTCCCATACCTGCTATAAAATTCTCACACAAACTGGCTTTCTTTTCTGAAGACGTTGCAAAGTCTAATGGCAAAAGCCATGCAGTCAGGGAGCTGGCAGAAGTGCATGTAGAATCTTCTAACAGATGTAAACTTACTCTGTATAGTTCAAGTTTATGAAAACAAAATAATAATAAAAAACCTAATAAAAGTACTGCCTTTTTTGTTGATTTTACAAAGAACGGATGTATCTTACTGCTTATTACCTTTTGATATTGTTTGTTTTTAAGGAAAGATGTATGCATGTTCACTCTATGTGATACATTAATTGAATTCAGGATCACAGCTGCTTTCACCTGAAACAGAAGGGATGGTCCTGTTTTTATGGAACTTACTAGAAACACATGCAAAGTTAATTAAAAGAGGAGTTTGACCAATGCTAACTGCATTAGTCTTTTGATTTCAAATAATCTTTCAAAACCTTGATACTGGAAGAGCTCCCAAATCTGTGTTGAAACAACTGAGTATTTTCTATATTGCTTTGATAGATACAAAACACTATTTTAGACAAAGAAGTTAATAGTAGAACACGGCTGTAATCTCCACTTGGTTAAGTTAACAAATCAAATTCACAAAATTACATGATTGTTGATGATGGTAGGGACCTCTTTGAGGTCATCTACTTGGGCTCATCAAATCAAACAGGTTCAGCTGGAAGACTATACATAAATTATAGAATTATAAATTATAAAATAAATTTTAAAAAGAATTTACAGATTGAAGCAAGAACAACAGAAAATAGTAAACAATTGCCCTTTCCTAAAACAAATGTGCCAACTGTTTATACTGGTGTGATTAATTTATTTCAAAGTCAACACTTCTTTGCTTTCTCTATGTTCACACTTAAGAGTACTGACCTGAAGTAGGCTTACATTTTCACGGCTTTTGTGAAGACAGAAAACAAGTCTTAGAAGGGTAAATCATCCTAATTCATGATCAAAGATAACCAGGCCAAGAAAAGCATCTGCCAATTTTTCCTTAGTGAGCTGACAAGCTATTTCCTGAACAGCAAAGTTTGTCCCTAGCCTGTTTCATACCAAGAGATGAAGTGACTCAGCCAAGGAGGATGTGCAAATAGCACTGAAGAAATGGCTCCACTTTCACCGTACCTGTACATTTTTTTGTATCTCTTAAGCATCACGTTGAGTTTTCCTCTATGGAAGTCACACATCAGTAGCAATGGCTGGAAGTCAACACATCTTTATTAAGAGGTACCCTTCCATTCTGATTAGCTATTTAGGAATGAGCCTGGTTCCTAACAGCAAAGAACTTGAGCTGAATGTGACATATAATTTTAATTACCATGAGTGAATGTGTGTGCCAAACTTACAGCCCAGTTACATCACAAGCTCTTTTAGCTTTCTGGTACTACACTCTGTCCTCCTAACTATGTAGGCTGACGTAAGATGGAGCAGTTTGAGAGCCACACCAATATGCTGGCAGAAATCCCTGCCAACGCTGCATATTTAGAAATGTTGCAGCTCCTGTATTTCTGCCCAGGATTTTCTAAGTACAAGCCTGACCAAAAGACCCTGGAGAAGCAAACACAAAGGAGTCCAGGGTACCCGGAACACATCACACCTGCAAGGTAAACACTGCCAACTCAACACGTCCAGGTTGTATCAGATTTACTACATACGCGGAGCCAGCTGACTGCATACAGCCCTGTACACACCGCACGTGCAGCACCTCTAACACATCCTAGTCTCATGGTGCGTGGGGAGTCAGCCTACAGTCACACACACAGCAACTGTTTGTCCAGCTCCCAGACACCCAGACACCTCGCAGAGACAGGCTCCCACACACATACCCCCTCAGCCACAATGTGCAATGGCTGGGAGGCAGCATGTGAGGAGTTGGGCTCATGAGGGAAAGCCATGGGATGTCCTCGCTGGGAGACATCACAGGTTCCTCTCAGATCAGCCAGCCCAACAGCCCCCAGGCCAAGCCTGGAACGCAGTCCTCGCCGAGCAGAACCCTTGCTAAGGGGTTTATTTCCCTCCAACTCGGCTCACGACAGCCAGGCGAAGACCTCTGCCTGGCACCAGGCGCCTGCCGGCACGGGGGGAAACAGCCCATGCAACTAAAGGAGGGCTGGGGGCTAACTGAGGTGGCACAGCCCGGCCCTGAGAGGATCCCGCCAATGGGGAGCCTTTCCCACCCACACCCAAAATGGCCGCGGCGGTGACCACTGACCCCTGCCGGACCCTCAGCCCACCTCCCGAGGGCGGCACCCGGCCGCTGGCGGCACCGCCCCGATTGGCAGCGCGCTCCGGCCAATCGCGGAGGCGAGCGCTTTCTCCCGGCCAATGGCAGCGGGGGCCCGCGGCGGACAGTGGCNAACTGCTTCGGCCTTGGCTTGCCGGCCCGTCGTGCGGCCCTGTTGCCGCCTGCCCGCGCCTCTCGGGTGGGTGTGTCGCAGAGTGTTCCAGGGGAGATGCTTTGGGGGAGGCTGGAAGTTCGGTCGCGGAGTACTTCAGCACCCCCCCTTCACGCCATCCGTGCTGATTTTACCACTCTTGCCTACCTGTATCAGAACAGTTGCTCCAGACATGTAGCGAGAAGCAGTTGGCTTGTGAGGGAACTTGCATTTAAGATGCGAACAATATATGAATGGAAAATCACTAACCTTGTCAGTTAGTTTTTCACCACCTTGAGATGATGTGAGTAGATAAGCTATTCACTTGGGTGCAAGAAGTAAGCCACTGACTCTGGGAACAGCTTACTGATTAGTATTGCAAGTGCACGCTCTGCCTCCTGAAAATGGCAGCTGATAACCAAGTGTCACACCCCCCTGTAAGGAAAGATACACGAAAAAGAAATATTTGCATTTGTTTACCTCTGCAACTTAGGAAGTGAAAGCCATACCCAGCTGAACTTTTCCATCTTTGTCGACGACAAGCATACAGAGTGGAGAATGAGCCTACAGAAAAAGTTGATTAATTGGAGATTGTGTCTGGCGCGCATACCAAACTGCAGGGTTTTCTCTGGTCATGCCTGTAGCGAGCTTAACGGATGGATGACATGAAACAGCCTTCTTAGAAACACAGCCAATCCCGATTTCAAGTGATGAGATGCAAAGCTCTTTTTGTACCTTTTCTGCCCAAAAGTCTCATGCTAGGGGTATTTAGCTGTTCTGGACATGGCAGCTCGCTGGACACAACCTTATGTTTTCTTGCTGAGGTATCTTGTCCCCTGTGGGACAGGGGGTGTCACATCCACTCTGGGCACCACCTCTAATTTTTCTAACTTCTTTAGGTTCAGAATTTTCAACAATATTTTGTTCAAAGTCTTAATGGTAAGAAAGAACCGTGTATGTGTAAAATATAGCAACCTGGTCTAGTAGGATGTGCACCCATGGCAGGGAGGTTGGAACTAGATGATTTTAAAGGTCTCTTCTGACATAAACCATTCAATGATTCTATGATTCCAGTTTTTAATAATTTATTTTGATTCCTTGATTATTTAAGTATGCTTAAGTTAACCCAAATTTGTGATTCTGGTCACGGACATTTAAATATACTATTATGTGCAAAACAGCAATCACATTCAAATAGCTGTTAGACATAATTTTTGACTGTAATCACAACCAAAATAAATTAACATGAAAATATATCAGAGTCAATGTATCCAGCTGCAAGTTTTTGCATTATCTGAGCAACTGCTGAGGAGTGTGTCCTTGTAGTCCTACTAGCAAAAGACATTTAGTCCTAGTTCAGTTTCACCAAAGTTCACCTAATCATGATACTCATTTCACCACCAATTTATTCTAAGTAATAAACCTGTGTATGCCCAGCAGCCTCAATACTGAATCCATAAAAAAGAAGTCATAAGGAGTTATGACTTAATGAAAAGGAACTCTGCAACCACTGAGGAACTTTCACCATTTTTAGTTTCACTGTCTGTAATTTCTTCATTCTTTATAGGAATTCTTTTAGGGGTTTGCTTCCCGTAGTGCGGTTTCTTCTGCAGCGAAGACAGGCACATTGATGGAACAGTCAGAAGCACAGCTGACATTTAGAGGTTAGAAAGTACTACTGACAGGCTTGCTGTGTTTTGTAGGATAAGCAGCAGTCTAGGTGGAGTGTATGTGCCATAGGATATTTATAATGGGTCTCTTACAGGTATAAATATGGATGGGGTATAATTACTAAATAAGTAACAAACTGAAATGTGTACCTGTATCAATCCGAGAGGAATATTTTACTGGTCTTGCCACATCCATCAGTTTGGTGCCACATCTCTTAAGGAGAGGAATTTAAAAATCCAAAATGTGTTTTAAACTTACATGGTCTTATTTCACAAAATTTTTGAAGGTGTATCAGCCATTGTTTTCAATGACTGCCTTTTCCTGGTTTTCTTTCTATTTTTAATTTCTTCATACGATCTTCAGCTAACTCTGTCACTTTGACCAGAATCTGTCCCTTTTTGCTCTCTTTGTATGCAGTGTTTTTCAAATTTATGGTTAAGGTAAGCCTTCTGAAAATAGGGTTCCTTTCATGTTTATTTTTTGCAGAGCTCCTAGAAGCAGTCTCTGAGCTTTTAGAGTTCAGTACCAGGACAAGTAGTTAAAAGTTTGGGAAATGATGCTCAACACCTTTGTTCCAAGTTGACAACACAGATTAAATTAATGTACAGAAAACTTAACTCCCCCAAATGCAAGAATTTGTCTGCTGTCTAACCTGATGTCTTCTTGTGTATGTCTATCCATCAGGTTAAGCTCAAAGATATGAAAGAATGTTCTAATTTATTTTTGTTCCATTCATTTTGCAGTTACTAAGAATAAGAATTAGAATCATAGAAATGCAAGATTGGAAAGGACCTGCAAGATCATCTAGTCCAACTGTCCTCCTATCACCAGTACTACCCACTAAGTTCTGTCCCTTCTCTCTCACAGGACTGTAGCCTGAATGTTGCCAATAAAACAGCAATTTAACTGGTGTTACCATTCAGGCTATCATTACACCTTTCAGGTAATACCTTTCTCCAGAACTTCTAAAAGGTACAGTATTCCCCATCCGACCATGAAACTTAGACTCTCTTTGTGCTCCTGTCAGTTCCTAACTATGTCATTTCTGGTGGCTTTGACAGATGCAGTCTGGCTCTGCTCATATCCAACCAGAACTGCTGCCTGAAAGGAGTAATCCCCTCAGCTCATCCCTTTGTCCATGTCACTCACCACTTTGCATCTCTTGGGTGTCTCCATGTCTGCACTTTGCCTTCATTTTGAAATCCCTGTTTTGTTTTCACTTTGCTTCAGTATGTTGCTTCTCGCCTCTGACTGACCTAGGATTCTGGCTTCCACCGTTTTGGTTTTGTTTGTTTGTTTGTTTGGCTTTGTTTCTGTTTTGTTTTTGTTTTTTCTTGTTGACAAACCCAGTTGTGCTTTTCCCCATGGAACTGTGTTACTCTCAAATCCAACCAAGAGCAGAGCAGAGTTATGTACTGTAACTTGAGGTCACTGGTGTGCTCTGGTCTTGGTTCTCCTGTATTTACCATTTCTGCTTCTTGGTTCATGTCTTACAATTCAATTGCAATCCTTTCCACACAGGTACATTCCTCTTATTTTAGTGGTTAGCACCATGGTCCCTAAAAATCAGACATTCCTAAAACTTGGGCAGCATCAGCTGTAGCAGAGCAGCCCCAAATAGCTGTCCCTACCCCTGCTCCCCACGGGAGTGGAAGGGATGCTGAGCCCACCCTTTCTCCTTCCAGCCTTCCAGCTGAAAATCTCACCACGGTGTCAGTCATGATAGATGGTGCATTTTGTGACACAGACAGCCTGCCATTAGGACAAACTCATTTCACTGAAGAGCCATCTGATGGTAATGACTTTCAGTCACAGGCTGACCTAGGCTGGCTCGAGTTAGTGTGCTGGAGCTGAAGGGCTCCCTATTCCATTACCAGTACTCTGAGCCATCCAGTCTGCTCCATCCCGCCCCTACGTCATCTGTATTGATAGACTTGGTAGCGTTTTCCTAACTGCTATCATTCATACAGATGTCTGTCGTCATTTTGTTGATACGGTCAATCAATACTACATTAAAAGTTACCTTCGGTTTACCCTTAATTGTCTAAAGTAGATGTGGTATTTTTATTATTTATACAACTATGCCATTAAATTATGCATTCCAGATTAAAAGAATAAAAGACTTGTTTACATTATTATTATTATTGCTCTGGCATCAACTTTTGGATTTCTGTGTAAAGAAATTAATCTCCTATCGGAGGGGGAAATGGGGACTGACAAGCACTAGCTCCTGTTGCCTCTGGGACATAATTATGCTTGCAAATACAAAACCAGAAAAATCATAAGCTTAACACAGTAGAGACTCTTAAAAGTTTCATCTCAGCATGAAGCTATGTTTTAATTATTATTTTTGTCTGCATTGCTTAGATCGACAGTGCACCAACTAGAATAAGTGCTTATCCTAGTTAATTCTTCATGAGGCTTATGTCACTGGAAGATGCATTTAATTTATTTCCTTTTTCTTTTCTTAAGCCAGCACTGACTAAGTGGTTATCTGTAAACATTCAACAAAGCTTTTACTACTTTAGGGCCAGATCTGTTGAGTCAGTTGGAGACTTCAAAGATCCTTGGAACAGTCCCTGTTACAAGACAGAGGCAAGCTGTTATTTGTTTGGGGACCTTGCAGAATAAATAATAATAATAATTAAAAAAAAAACCCAAACCACTCTTATTTATATTCTACAATGTTAACAGTTTTTCTGTATGGTAGAGATTGTCTGTTCTTATGATCCGAATTTGGACACCCTAGCATCCCCACACACATCAATAATAATTTTATATATGTATGTTCATGCCTTGACTTCAATTGAATATTAATAACATTACATTGTTTTTCTAATACATTCCATGGAAATATGCTGTGCAATACACACAGTTCTTACACCTGAGCAACTGCTGTCTGAGCCATGGGAGAGGATTTTCATATTTGTTGATTTAATCAAGTAATTACAATAATACATTTCATATTGGGAAAAATCATATTTTGAAAATGACTGTGATGCTAGTTTGGTTGTTTTTTTGAGAAAGCTAACCTGTTAAGTATCAACATAATAGGAATCTACTACAGCATCAAAAAAACCCACAAAAACATCCAAGAGTAAATGTGGGTTTTGCCATGTCAAAATTAACCAAAGAAATGTTCTGCCTCCAAACATTAGTGTGCTCATCCAGGAAACAAAAACCTATTTACAATTTTATAAATTATTTCATAGAATTATTCAAGTTGGAAGAGACCCTTGGGATCATCGAGTCCAAGCATCAGCCCTACTCTACAAAGTTCTCCCCTACACCATATCCCCCAGCACCACATCTAATTGACTCTTAAACACATTCAGAGATGGTGACTCCACCATCTCACTGGGCAGTCAATGCCAGTGACTGACCACTCTCTCTGTGAAAAATTCTTTCCTAATGTCCACCCTAAACCTACCCTGCTGCAGCTTGCAGCCATTCCGTCTCGTTCTATTATTGCTAATTATCTGTGAGTATAGACCAGCACCAAGCTCTCTACAACGTCCTTTCAAGCAGTTGTAGAGAGTGATGAGGTCTCCCCTCAGCCTACTCTTCCTCAAACTAAACAGTCCCAGCTCCTTCAATTGCTCTTCATAAGATTTGTCATACAGTTTGGGAGCCAGGGTCCCTGTGTGGCAGGATGGTACCCCAACTTACTAGGTTGATAAAGTGCTCCTCAGTTTCCCTCAGAAATTGCCTCTGTTCTGTATGAATAATAAAATATTCCATGAAGTCTGGACTTTAGCTTACTTCTCTCCCATCCCAGATGTGTGTGTGCCTTACCTGAATTATATACCGTGCCCCTTCCTATACTACTGCTGCATTAGTTAGTACAGTTGAACTCATCAGTAGGAGAGGCAGAGCTTTTCCTCTTACACCCAGTTACCCAAGAGCAGAATCCTGAGGGCCCTCTCCTAGCGAGTGTGGTGTCTGAAATCTAGTCCGCGTTTTAAATCAAGCAGAAAGAGGGATTGAAAAAAAGAATCCCACCAGAGCTCCACTCTTTCCCTTGGACTGCTGGACTGCGAGGTGAAACACCGTTTCTTCTCCATGGAGTCCTGTCCTTGGCAAACTTTGTGCAAAGTGTGATCTGAGAAGTGCCACCAGGCCAAAGGAAACTGGCATGATGATGCAGCAACTCTCTAAGAGTCTAGTGACTAAGGGGCAACTGAATGTTGGGCTGTATTTTAATGTGAATGTTACTTAGAGCAGCATTTAGATGCCATAGTCCCTGTGCCTGTCCATCCAAAGGGACTCTGTAAGACCCCAGCCTCGTAAACCTCAGTCTACTTAATGTAACAATGAAAATTTACTGGGTGCTTTCATCACCATCTATGAAAAGCTCTCTAAGCAGGCAAAATCTGGTAACAAAGAACTCCTTAACCTTTATATACTGTTAGAAAGAATATGTATATAAAGAGCTAATAGCTGGGAGCTTGAGCTAGACAAAGTGAGGCTAGAAATAAGAAATGCACTTTTTCTAAGCGTTATACTGGATTCTTTGTTGTTTTGCTCAATAGTTATTTTTTCCCCTCCTAGAAGAGACGTTTTTCTGTGAGCAAGTCTCCTGGCTTTGGAGAAGCTGTAAAGCAAACTAAGGGATGTTAACCATCCCTTTCAGCTTCACGCTCCGTGCTTCTACTCAGCACGCTATAAATTATAGGTAGTTCAGTATTTTATTTCTTACTGCTGGTTATTGTGTGGCCTCTCTTTTTTATTTGCTAATTAGTAGACTTCTCTCAATAGTTTAAATGTCTTATAGTTATTCATATCACTCATATTTGAGGGATTCAGAAAGGAAAATTAACTAAACTTTATCGCAGGCTCATTAGATAAAGGGTTAGCAGCATCGCAGTTTTATAGATGGGGAAGTGAGACACAAAAAGCAGCTTGGAAACTGCAGACCAGCACAACTGGCTTCTGTACCAAGGAAAATGGTTGAAACTACAATAGCAAATAGAACTGGATGGATGTGACATGTGGAGGCAGATACCCCATAATTTTTGTAGATGAGGGTCACACCTCATGTAATCTATTAGAGTTCTTTGAAAGAATCACCTTAAAATGTGACTAAAGATGGCTGGTCAAAATATTATAACTGGATAGCCACAACAGCTGAGTTCCTATGGAATAAGAAGAAAGGTACTTCTCTTGTTTAAAGCCTATAATAAAGGAAATAGAAATAATAGCTCTTTTTGTACCAATGTGATAGTGGCATGTTGTGATTGAATCATGGCATATTCATAATAATCTGTCTGGGACCTATGCTGTCCTAAATGACTCAGTAATAAAGCAACAAAATTTTCTGATTATACAAAATAATTAAAAGCAAGGAAAAGTAAAAATTCAAGATTAACAGAAACATCCAATGATATTCAGGAATTGCATTTTAAAGTGGCTGATGAAAACTAGCAGTAAGAGCTACATATACACCATGGGAAAAATAACTATCTGTATAAATTATGGACAATAACAATTTCATCAGTAGACTTCTTGAGGGTACACTGTGCCCCATTATCATTATCCAGATCATTAATGAAGATGTTAAAGAGAACTGGACCTGATATTGACCCTTGGGGTACACTGCTAGCTACTGGCCTCCAACTAGACTTTGTGCTGCTGATCACCACATTCTAGGCCCAGTCATTCAACCAGTTCTTTATCCACTTCACTGCTCATCCAGCCTATACATCAACAGCTTGTCTATGAGGATCTTATGCGAGATGTGTGTTGACACCCCTGCTGTAAGTCCAGTAGACAATATCCACTGCTCTCCTCTTGCCTACAAGTCCACTCATTTTATCGTAGCAGTTTATCAAGTTGGACTTCCCCTTGGTGAAGCCGTGCTGACTATTCCTGATGATTTTCCTGTTGCTAATGAGCATGGAAATGCTTTCCAAGATTAGCTGCTCTATCGCCTCCCCAGGGATCAAGGTGAAGCTGGTAGTTCCCTGGGTCTTCCTTCTTGTCCTCCTTGCAGATAGGAATGATACTTGCTTTCCTCAAATCTGTAGGCACTTCTCCCAGTGACCCTGCTTAATCAAAGATTATTGATAGTGGCCTCACAATGATGTCTCCCTCAGCACTCATGGATGCATCCCATCAGGGCTCATGGACATAAGTATGTCCAGTTTACTTAAGTACTCCTTAAGCGATCCTCTTCCACCACCCTTGGTGGTATTCATACTCATACATATTCAGTACTCCAACCTTTGTCTCAGGTCTTAGAGACCTGGAATTCATGAAGGTCTATCCTGCTAGTAAAGACCGAGGCAAACAAAGCCTTCAGTACCTCAGCCTTTTCCGTGTCCTGTGCAGCCAGGGCCCCCATCCCACTGAGCAATGAGTCCACATTTTCCCTACTCTTCCTTTGGTCTCCTAAACATACTTGTATGTTAGGTTTACCCAAACTGTTCTTTGACACTGTCACAGAACATACCCATAATAGTATATTCCCTCTAACCTTCTAGAACAGTNTGGGCACACTGCTGGCTCAACCAGCAGTTTGTAACCATTCCTGCTGGATGATAACTCATACTTCAGAAATCTTGAACCATGCTTGGGAGCAGTTTGGGAGGGAGCTAGTGAGCATTGTCCCATACTGATTTGGGGACTGCTGTAGGCTGTATAGTAGCACAGGTGATAAATGCAAGTGTCCAGGATCAGGGTTCAATATACTGTTACAGACACAGCCTTAGAGAGCCATTTCTGTTGAAGAAGGAAGTCCCAGAGTCACAGTAGAGTATTCTCTGAAAATATCAGCTCAATGTTAAGCAGCAGTCCAAAAATCAAAGCAGAATAATCAGAGTTGTTTAGAAAACAGAGAACAGAACAGAAGTAATAATTATACTACAGTATGCAACAACATGTTTGCATCTTGAATACTGCGCCTTGTCACCACATCTCAGGAAAGACACATAAAAGCAGGATACATTATGGAGGTGGATAACAAGGATGATCAGATTTCACTACTGTATAAGAAAAGATTAAACTGATTTAAATTCTTCATCCTGGAAAAGAGATAACATGAGGAATGGACACAAACTCATTGCTTGCAGAGAGTGTAAATTAGGAGCAATTATTTGCTGCTTCCAAAAATTAAAGGAAGAGGGCATCAAATAAAAAAATCAGGCAGCAGGTTTAAAACAGAGGTCCTAGCTGGACCATGGACTTGCTTCTTTGCTTTGTTTTATTTGGGGTGATCAGTGGACCCAGTTATCTCCCCTTCTATCCCAATCACATATAGATGCTGTCTGTTTGGGTCCTGCTGCTGAGGGCAATGACTGCCCTCCAGCTGCCAGTGGCTCCTGGCCAGCCTGCCCTATGGAGGAACTCTGCTTTTGCTCCTTCCTCACAGTAAATTTGTAATTTAGACAGAAATTCCATACTTTACTGTATGGTAAAACTGTGTATATGTATAGATTTGCATCTCAAGTAGATAAATATTATATTCTTCTCTTTTTTAAAATAAAGATTTGTGTTACTTTAAGGTTACTACCATCAGAGTAGCATTTGTATTATAGTTAATGGTTAAGGCTGCTTAGAATTTTTCTTCTTGGTTAATGTTTGTTTTATGTGGGCAGTGTTAGACTTTTATATATTTCATATATTTTATGGATGGGCAACAAGATTATTCAATTAAATGAATACATGATTTAGAATGAACTAAGTATGGCTCCTGAACAGTTTTGTCTCACTCATCCTGACAGGTTACATGCATTTCAGGGAGGGTATAGTTCGTCATGGATGCCTACATGGTGCCTACATTCCCCAGATTCGTCGTTTACAGTCAAAAGAGAAGGTTAGATCATCTGCTCTGACAGTCTGTATATCCTGTGTAATTAAAACTTGTCCACTTAGTGTTGTGCTGAGGTTTGATGAGCACAGGCACATGAGTATGAATGCATTGTACACTCTGCAAAGAAGTTATGGAAATCCAGAGATGGAGAATTAATAATTTTTCTGCTGTGGTTTGTTCCCACAATTAATCACCTTCGTGGTTAAGATCAATAACAGCCAAAGAAACATTCC
The DNA here is from genome assembly GCA_013400555.1 of Jacana jacana. Taxonomy (NCBI): domain Eukaryota; kingdom Metazoa; phylum Chordata; class Aves; order Charadriiformes; family Jacanidae; genus Jacana; species Jacana jacana. The sequence goes on along the minus strand of VZTM01015187.1, from coordinate 4,802 downwards.
TAATTTTTCATTTGAATCTCTCTGATTCCTGCTTTCAGTTGTTGACTCTTGTTCTGTTTTTATCTATCAGAGCATCTTTTCTCTGTGGACGTGCTTATATACTGTAATCAGACCACAGTCTAACCCTCTATTTAATAAACTGTACTTACTGAGATTTGGGAAGTTTTACTGAGATTTCTTACTGCAAGGAATTCCCTTCAACTCTCATATAATTTTTACAGCTATCTGCTGCAGTCTACCTATTTTTTCAACATGCTTTGCAGGTGATAGAAGTGCATGAACTATTCCAAAAATGATCCCATCAGTGACAAATTCAAAATTCAAGCATGCTATTAACCCTGACCATTACTTTATTATGTGATTTTATCATTTTGTCAAAGCTTTGTTTTGGCAAACTCCATTGAAGCCCTTGGAGTCCGTGACTACAATACCATAAAAATTTCAAATAATTTTTTTTTGAGGATAAAGCCTCCCACCTTTGTAGGTATCACTTGTAATTCTTTATTTGGCTTTGTTAAAAAAACAGATTAATGGTTCCAGATGATTAGCAGCAGTTTCTTATCACTGTATAGTGATCCCATCTTCAACCTTTCTGTTCTCATTTTTTATCAAAATGAATATATATTTCTAGCTGGAGCTTTGGCAAAAATCTTAGCACGTGTGTGACTTGCTATCATTCCCTGCAAAACCTCAGCAGAAGTTTATCTTCAATAATAGCTGCTTTTTTGGTTCACCATCAATTTCTTAATACCTTTAATGTGCACTCGATTGTTTTGTTATTAGAAAAGTCACGCTTTACCATTTCTTCCCACAAAGGCAAGTGAACTGCCAGAATTTCCTAATTAGCTTAATAATAAATCATAATTAGAAAGCAGGTCTTTTAGTTTGACAGCTTTTTCTTAATTGACAGAGTGCGTTGTGGCTACAGGCCACTGAATGTGGGAGCAACCTCAAGGCTGTCTTCTGGACCATGTTTACTGATGGTCCTTTTTTGCTGTTGGGAGGGAAGGCAATAGCGGCCTCTGTGACTGGTGGGATTGTTTCCCCAAACACCTTTTCCCTTTGTCAATGATTGGTGTAAGGCAGAAGGATCCTTCCTAGAGAGAACCTGGCATCACCTGCTAGGAGAAGCAGATGGGATTTTTACACAGCCTGAATTCAAGGATAATGTGGACGCTTTCTCTCTCAGCACTTCAGACCACTTAAGTACAGACATAACCAGTATTTCCTGGCTGGCCACAAGTCCAAAGAGCTAAGGTAATTAGTTCTTTAATTCCCTTTGACTGCAATATGGCTTTGTGATGTTCATTCTGCACTATAAAAGCGCTATTTCAGCGTTATCAGGCACAAGAGTTTGGACGCTTAGTCTTAAACTCATAATGGTGGACAGCATTCATGGAGAGCATTCCCTTTCTTCTTGTTTTGCAGGGGTGGAATGAGAGTAGAGCAGTAACAAGCTGGAACTCCTCAAACCTTACAAATAATTGCCAGGCACTGCCTCAGTTTTAACTGAGAAAGTAGTGAACCAAAATGATACGGCTTTGCTCTAATGTTTTATCCTAACTGCTACATATCATGGCTCTTGATGCTTTAATGGCTGTGTGGATTCTAATTTTTTTCTTTAATTTCTTTATTTCTATTTTATTTTTAAATTAATTTTTTAACAGAATGAACTAAATATAGATAAAACTACCTAGAAAGGGTATTTTCAGGTTTAGTATAGCCAAAGTGAGCCATCTTTTCATTTTCATCTGCTGAGAGCATCCACTAACTCAATATCTTTATTCCAATAAAACGTTTACCCAAGTGAAGGGCAGCCAGAACTGACTGGAATCACTTTGATACATTTTGTAAATATATTATTACTAATACTGGTAATGATATGTTGAACTACGGACCATATATGTATACAAAAAAAAGATATTCTTTGCCTGAAAATTTCTGAAAATGACCTTCACATAACACTAATGAGCGACTCTGCAATAACAAAAAACTGGACACAGTTTGAAAGGGGAAGGTCATTAGCTTCAAAGGAACTATTAAAAAAATGTCAACACTAATTTAAGATGAGGTATGAAAAAATACCCAATGACGTAAAATGAAGGTATTTCTTCAACATTGTGCATGAAGAAAAGACTTGAGAAGCTGGAAACAGTTGGAACATTCTTGGTTCAAGCCCAACCTGCATTTATAAATAAAAAGCTGGTTTCTCAAAAGATTGGGAATTAGGATTAACTTTCTACCGGGAAATCTATTCCAAGCTAATTGAATTCTTTAGTGACAAAGAGGAAGTGCATGCAAATAATTAGTTAGCAATAATTCAGCACAGAGAATTAATACTTACCCTACATAACAAGGCAAAAGGTAGTATAGCTAAAACTTATGATTATTCTTTTATGAATATTTTGTACATATTTTTCTTTCATTTGATACCTCATCTTTCTTACTGAAAATATTATTCATTCTAAAGTTAGATGCAAAAATCCACATTCCACAAACATTTATGCATATGCTTCATATTATACAGTCAAGTTCTAAGTTAAGAAAAGTTCTAGCTTCTAGGGACTTCAGTTCTCAAACTCTTAATTTAAAAATCAGCTTAAAATATTTTTTTTTCCTCCGTAACAGACTTTACATTTTCACGTTAGCAGATTAAATAATAAATTAATGTGACAGGAGGTAGTATAAGTACGAGGACTGAAATGCTACATCTACAGCTCTAATGTATTTTGAGAAAAATCTGATCAAAGGCATTTTATGAACAGAAAATTTCTATTTCCCTTTTGGGGTAAATTGTCTTTACTGTGTGAAGAGGAGTACTACTGGGAGCAGAGAATCTTGTTTTGAAATCTGTTTTCCTAGAATAAGTGCTTTACTTTTGCAGTTTCATAGCCGTTAGTCTTTTTCCAGCACTAATCATGCAAGTGATGTCATAAAAAGTAACTTTTATAAGTTTTAATCACATATATTTCAAATCTCAAATAGGCTGTTGAGACAATACAGTGTTTAGAAGACCCTATTATACCATGCAGTAGTATGTGATGAGGAGATGCTACATTTATTTTAGGAGAGAAAGAAATCTGTATTTCATTTGTTACACTGCTAACTTCACTTTAGGTAATTGCATTCAGTTTTATTATTGCCCAGAGCAATAACTGATTGTTAGTTATTGAAGTCTGAAATGATTTTCTCATTTCCCAGGGGAATCTGGAGATTTACATGGTGCACAGCAGTAACTAATAGATATAATCTGGTCATAATGTAGCCCTATAATGTGTTATTTACTTGTTGAGAACATGGATGCTGAACATCTTAACATTTCCTCAAGAAGTGTGGCAGATTTTACTCATGATATGTGGGCTTTAAATGTGTACTACTCTTAGTTTCACAATGGTTGAAATGCCAGAAACCATTAAAAGGTATATAAACCACTGGAGATTACACACCTGTACTGACCCAGCTGCAGTGGAAGTTGGACAGGCTTTATCCTTGATTTCTAATATGTATACACATGTGTTACAAATAACCTATGATAAGTAAAATTTCATCAACAACAGATACTCATTAGTTTGACTTGGAATATTGTTATTATATGAAGATACTTACACCAGGACAGAGAAAGGCTTTTATGGAGCAGAGCTTGCTTTTCTTGCTCTCCTCTGACTTGTTTGTATCTATTTTGGTACCAGTGTATAGGCAACCCTGAGTGCTGTGTGCCTTGTTTTATGGACATCCTGTGCCATTGCCTAGTCAAAGGACATTAAGGGTGTGCAGTCACAAGTGCAATGTCCCCGGTTGTGTTCTGGAAGCAGCAAGCTTTTTACAGGTGGGATTAAGTTGCTTGAACACAGGCATCTGATGCCATTTTTTTTCATTCTGTGGTGTATTAAGAGCCTCCCCACAGGACTGGAATCTAAGGAACAGAGCCTGCAGAACATTTTGGCTTTCTGAAGCAGCCAGGTGAGACACTTTAGGGCACTTCAGGGGTCTCATGACACCCCTTTTTAGTCAACAAACTGCCCTTTTGAAAGTCTGCTGCATTTATTCAGTGCCCAGCACAAGGGACCCCAGCCTAACTGTGACCTTCTTTAAGGCAGTAAAATAAACCTTAAGTAGCAAACACTTGAAACTCAGCACTTTTGTGGTACAAATTTCTGCCTTTGAAACCACATGCAGAAATAGGGCTTTAGAGAAAGAGAAATGAAACTGTTTTGTCAACTTGGGTTCATTCTGGCTCAGTTAAAATGCTCCATTTTGAGATTACAGTAAAATGAACTGTTAATGTTAGATAAACAAACCAATAATAAGAAGCCAAGTGATCTAAACCTTATAATATATACTGCCAATACAAGTATGTTATTCATGATAGTCAAGTAGATAAAATACCAACTGCTGATTGTATAATAGCGGTAAATATGTTTTATTAAAGTAGGTGTTCCTTTCTATCAAATATTAATGTTTTATGAAGGTTTCAAAGTATTACACATGGAAACATTAAGGAATCTGTTCTTCTCTCAGTCCCTAGGGGATTTCTGCCTGTTATTCACATTAAACCTAATGAGAATTACTGACATAGATACCTGGTGCATCAAGAGGCAACCAGACTCTTAATCCTTACCATCTTCATCATCCTTTCTGCAGAGGCTCCACCTCTTCCCAAGCTACTGCTTGTTCTATTTCTAATGCTCATTTCCTCATACAATATTCCAGCTAATGTGGGAGCACCTTCTTTAGTGTGGAAGATTGCTCAAGGAAAATCCTCCTCCTTGACTAATTGTGCTGTGTTGCTTTCTTCTTCACTG
>VZTM01015185.1:4689-17715 GCA_013400555.1 Jacana jacana | reverse complement strand
TTTTTTTTTTTTAATGTAACTCATTGTTTTTGTCCATTTTACAACTAACAATTTATGTAATCAAGCTATACAGACCCAGGAATCTGAAGAATGACTGCTGTGATTTTTCTTGCTGAAGATCCATCAGATTTGCAGCTTCAAGTAAGTCCTCAGTCTTACAGAGAGTTTTCAATAGATTATATGAAGTTTCAGACTATAATACTGAGAAAAATATGGGCAAGGAACCGCAAAAGTCAGACTTTCAAATATTAAAGAAAAAATAGGAAGCATGAAATAAAATGTCAAAATAAAAACATAAAATTACAATGAACTCTTAACATAAAGTAAAATATTTTTCAGAGCAGTCCTCTTTTTAACTGTAGCAAAAGACTAACAAGAAAATGAACTAATTTCATGTACAGGTTATCACAAGTTTCTGATTATTTTTTTACGGAGTTACTACCACAATTGGGTCTGAATCTCATACACACATGGACATCAGAAACTTGTAATGAATTCATCTGTCATTTTGCAGAGATGCCAGAAAAGGAAGAAACAGAATCCCTGCTGCCCAAAGCTTGCAGGCAAGTGACATACTCTCCTGTATCACCTCACTACAGACAGACTTTTAGTTCAATAAGCCACAGGCTCTTCAATACCAAGTTCTGCTACTTTAGGTTGTGGGTACACCAGAAAAGTCAGAGCATCCTCATCAACTGCTGTCTTTATGATAACACCTTTCATCTCAACAGAGCTTGGGAGAGGCCTATTTTACCATCTCCAAGAAAATGTAGCTACAAACAGCTTTTGAAGCTCTGTGAACTGCAAAGCTCTTGAAATGGAGGCTCTTAAAAGGGCTTCCCCAGCTCCTTCCCTCTCAAATGTGGTCTTGTGCTCACTGCTGATGTGAGAAATAGGTATAAGCCCATGTGGAACAGCAAGGCTATCTGGACCAAGTTTATGCAAAAGTATAAACCCTCTTTTTTAACATATATAGATCTCCTGTTTACCAACATGACTAATAGGTATAACACATGTGCATATAAACATGTGCATATAGTAACACACACAACATATATAATTACTTACTAGCTTTACTCATGATATATTAGATTAGGGTTTCTGCATAGTTAACTAAGTAGTTGGATATTCATGGATTTAGATTAGGTCAGGTTTTATTACAGAATCAGACATACAAGGATATTTAAATATATACATTTATAAAGTTTCTGATAACATTTAGGATTAGGAAATAAAAGTATATGAGCCTAAACTAAAAGGATAAAGTAGTAGAGAAACTGATTCCATTTCAGAAAGTGAAGGAAAGAGACAAAAGCCATCTTGGTGATTATTTGCAAGCGCATAGGTAAAGCGCCTCATCTTTTCAACTCTAGACATACATCTAAGAAAACCATTCAGCTGTGATGTTCTTATTCACAGACCTAGACAGATTTGGTAGATGTGGTGTGCCATTGCAACTTAATTGGTAGGAAGGATGTTCTCTACCTTCTTTCTCTGATAGTGTTAAACAGGTATTGACAGAATGCCTCTCTGCTGCTCAACATTTGGCACTTGGGAGAAGTTCGATTAGCCAACCTTTCATCTGTCTGTCCACATAAGATACAGCTTTACTTTCCTGTGGCTAATTGCTAAGCTAGAGTACTCACTCTGCAATTCTGAAGCCTGGCCATTCACTTGGGAGCATTAAGTAGGTAGGCTGCTGCACAGAGCTGGCAGAGATAACCTGAATAACATTTCACACCAGCTTCTTGTCCTCTCCCTCTGGAAGCTTTTGTCCATGCAGGCTAGAACAAGGAGTGTGCCTAATTTACAGAACTCCCTGCACACCTGCACTCAGCGAAGTTAACACATCCTTCTTAATCCTGAAAGCATGTGGGTACTATCTTTCCTAGCATGAATTAGATTTAGAAACATTTATGTTTTATAGAAGGATAAAAGCCGATTCATACTTGTAAGCCAATTAAAATGTTGTTTCAGTGCTTAGAGGTTAACGTAGTTGGGAGCTTAGAAGTAGATACTTCTAGGAGAAATAATGAGTGGATGGCAGACAAAGAATTAATAAATTATCTTAATCTGTCTTTGTTTACAAATACACAATCCTTGCAGGTGGTTTTGAAGAGGAAGGGATTTCAGTAGCATAATTCAAGCATACACAACGTGATTATCAGCCAAAACTTTAATCAGCAGTTTCTTCTTGGACAATTCCCTGCATGTCTTTGTTCCTGTAGAGAGCAGATTATTCTCTCAACAGCTCCATTTATATTGCTCTCCATATACTTTTGCTCAGAGCTCCAAAATACAGGTAAAATTTATTCTACAATCACATTTAAGATAAATTTTAAGTTTTCTCCAGTTCCATGGTTTGCTTTACCAAGAAAAAGCACAAGAGGTTTTCTAGTTTCAAATGTACTTTAGCTGATATACACGGCAGGGAGCAGGCTCCTTAAAGCACCAGCATCTGAAAACAAGTGATTAAATATGGTTCATTTCTACTTAAAAATAGACTCAATAAGTGTTCCTAGCAACACAGACCTGGATGGAAAGCAATCCTGAAAACTTGAGAGAAATTACTTTATGAACTTCAGAAATCAGGGGAGAAATAGATGAATTCCAGTATCTTATTACTAATGAAAATAACATGGTGCTATTGTAATGCTTGAATTAAAGGGTTTGGAATATTTCAGACTGATTGACTTGAGTTACAGAAGCCACCAGAGTTTTCAAGGCTGAGAGTTTGTTGATCCTTGGCCAAATTAGATATGTGATTTCAGGAGCTATAGTGAATGTAAGTTACCAGATTGTCTACAATTGTCCTAAAAAAAAGGCCTGGAGATATTCTTTCATTGCTTCTTTTATAAGTACATACCTTAAATCAGGCCACCTTAACCAGTTGTGGCAAAAGGACAGAGAATTCAAAGAAGTTTTAAAAACCAGAAAGACCCCTTCAGCTCCCCTACAAGCATGTGTAAAAACGATTACCTATGGGTAGATAAGTTACAATTTTTTTGCTCCTCCTTAAAGGAAAATCCACCCAAAGCACCCCCCAAAAAATAAAAATCTTGTTATATACACAAATTTTGTAATATTCAGATTTTTTCCATTACTAGCATCACAAATGATAAATATTTTATGGTAATGCCAAGCTTCAGACACCACTGAACTACACCCTTTAAGAAGATCCAGCAAAAACATACTCTCTGTTTCTGTGAGTACATACTCCAAATAAGCCAAGTTGTTAAAGGTCAGAAAACTCCACTATGCGTTTTGAAATTTAAACTGGTAGATAAATGTTAAAAAAATCAAACCAAAAGGTGGTAAGAAGGGCCAAACTCTCATAGAAACAATTCCATTTGTTCTACTTCTTCTACAGAAGTAGTAGGAGAGAGTTACATATTACGTGTGATATTTTCATTACCTCAAGCTATTAAAATGAGTCAGTTCTTTCACAATTTGGTATCACTGAAGCATTAGCTCATGTCCCCTGTACTTTCACCATTAGGCTGAAAGATGCAGCCTTAAACTTTCTATATATGATTGTACAGGCTAAGATTACTTTCATTTACATTTCATTTGGGTTTAATGCAAGCTAAGAAAAAATATCCTTAAATTCCACGCACCTGAAGTACAGACCATAAATGGAAGGGAACGTACCAAACACTGTAGTCACAGATGGCCCATCTCCATACATCCCTTTTCTTGTAATCTTTGTTGCAAGAGAAGGGAACAAGATCACACCTCATGGGACTCTTTCTTCTCATAGCCATGTAAAACTAATTGCACTGAAATTCTATTTGGGCATCCAGAATACAGTATCAAGTGCTGCAGGAAAAGTAACGTTGCAAAGATTTCACAGAAGCATTTGCTTACCACCAAAAGGTAATTCTTACAGCCACATATTACACTTACTTCTGCTGGTTTGTTATTTAAGAAATATAGTTTCCAAATTCACCTATGGCATAAGACATAAAATTTCTCAGTAGAGACTGTTAAACAGTAGATAGGGTGAAAAGAACCAAATGGAAGACAAAACTATAGCTTTAAAAGTTATTTTTCTTCTCAGAAAGACACTGCTTAGGTCAAAACCAAATAAATCTTACAACACTGGTGCTATGGGGAGTGGAGAGCATCTTCAAGTGACAGAGTGCTCAGTGTGTAAAATCATTCTTTTTTGTCAGTTCTGCAGTTACAGCAGGAACTGAAAGATCACTGGCTAACATGTTTTCACGAAACGAGGATCTTCTATATACTATTTGGCCATGCTCAAGGGCTTACAAAAAGTACAAGGGAAAAAAAAGCTTGCAATGTAAAAGAAACTGGAATTGCTGCTACCTAATTGTTTTCTAATTCTCATTTACTATTGGAAATTTTCTACTACCCACAGTAACAACAGGAAAATTGAAATTATGAAGTTAACTACAGATTTATAGTAGCTATGTATTAACAGTGTATTTGGGACTTGTCCCTTTATTCTATACTTCAGCAATAACATGTGAATTATGATGTACACATTTAATTATTTGCTTTGTTTTTAAACAAGACTGTATTAGCTGAATTGATTATCCACACACGTACGCTTGGCAGATTAAGCCAAGATGAGCTCTTCTAGGGAGATGCATTTGAGGCTCTGTTTTGAGATTCGCACAACTACAGAACTGCCTAAAATCAAAGCAACCAAAACTCATTTCTCAGTTTAGCAAGAAGATATCAGAACAACTATATGAAGTAGGCTAATAATCCTCAAACACCGGTACATAGTTTGACCACCCTTGGAACTGGAAGAATACCTTTCTCTCAAGACTGCCATCTCCCATTTCAATACCCCAGTATATTCTCCACCTGAGTAGGATAAAAATGAATCAGAGAAACACCAATTTAATTAGAATCCTAACAGGCACATAGTATTATTCCGCCCCCCTCCTTGAGATCCTGTATTTCCAAGTATTTCTGACAATAATAGAGTTATTGGAAAAATACTTTTACTTGCTCAGCTTTATAAATGCATGTTTCAACAGTCACTATCCGAAATCAGTACCAAGACAACTCAGCTGCAGAATCTAACTCCATTGCAGAAATGCATTAGTTTGACCATGGTAGGAAAAATGTATCATTAGATTAATTAAGCAATTATCAGAATTCACAGCTGCTCTCTTTGACAACTGATTCACTGTTTCTGCATTAATGAGGGATAGTTTCTATACATTTTCTACAAATAGAAGTTTATAGAATCACTTGTTTCTTTGATGTTTGTCATCAAAGCTAATAAAAAGGGGAACTCTACATTCAAACTAAGCTGGTATTCAAGAAGTATGATCAAAAGGTAGTTCTTATATCCATACTTCTCTAACTAACATGCTGCATTCAATTTTGAGTTGAGAATGCTTATGATACCCATGTACTTAAACTGTCTTTTTTTTTTTCCTAAAAAAAGCTTTATTGAAGAGATGATTTGGCCCAATTTAATTTTTATAGCCACTATAAGTTTCAAGCAATTGAAATCAACATAAAATACCTAAAATAGAGTAATGAAATGCAAGAACCTGATCCTCACAGTACAAGTCAGATATAAACTGAGATATGCCAGGTCATCACCTGATCAGTGATCCTACTCAACTGAATCTCTCAGTTGAGTTACACAACAAAAATCTATCCAGTACACAGTGGCTTTTCCAAATCACAATCCTTGAACAAAAAATCATCTTGTAAAGCAGAGAAACAGACAGGATCCCTGCTATTTATGCCCCTTCAGAAGAATGCTTCAATTTATCCTCCCCGGGGCAGAGAAATTCATGACTGGTTGAGGGCACAATCTGCTCAGCCACACAGGAACAGCCAGAATGCAGTTTTCCAAGCACACAGCACCCAAATCCTGCTCACATCACCCCTCCTCTCCATTGCTATACCCACAGAGATCACCAGGGGTATGGCAAGGCTGCAGCTGCTGCTGAACAAGCCAGTTTCATCCTAATGTTTCCTTCTTTCCCTTCCTACCCTGGTACTGTCACAAAGCATTAAATGGTTGTGCACAAGCATGTTATTCTCATCCCTCAGTCATACTGCGACAGATCATGTTTTAACAGGAATATAAATTACCATGGAGCTGGTCCAATGTAGAGCCTTACTAGTGAGTATGATACGCAGAACACAGAATAACCAAAGGGTTAAAGCTGGTCAGTAAACACAAAATGAAGGATTTCTCTCTATAAAACTGTCTATTTAGTCCTTAAACAAACATGTAACAGAAAGGCCAAAAATGCAAGTTCTGAAGATTTTTGTAGTACAGCTACATTGTTTCTGTCATTTGTATATTGTTACATAAATGCTCTGCTGAAACTTTTAGTTGAGTTTACTTGAAATATTTGTGTAAAGTTTGATTCAAGTTTCAATTGTAGCTTTTTATTCTAACTCTAAGTAAAGACCTTTTTCATATCTTCTTGTACTGAGAAAAAAAAAAATACAATCAATAGAGACATCCCAGAAAACCACCAAAATAAACCCAAGCCATTACAAGAGGTTGCTTTCATGAGGCTCCTCAAATGAACATCTGGATACTTCAAATACCGACCTCTTTTTTTTTTTTCTTTTTTTCATTCAGTGGGATAGATGTAAGTGTAAGGACATCTGTCTCTTGTGCATGGAAAATAAATACCTGGAAAAATATATCCTAGCCAGAAGAAAGGCCACATTAATGTATTAATGAAAGATGAACACCAGATTGACATAGATGTAATGTGGAAAGTTAGGCTGACTACTGGCCAACCAAGGAAACTGAAATAGGCTTAAGTGAGAAGTCCTTGCCTTGAGAGATCTCAAAAGCTATTTATTCATTTCTTTTACACAGCTCTGCTGCTAGGCAGAGCCTTTGCAAGCTCTCGGCTTTAGTCAGCATTTTACATAATCTCCTTACTTAAAGCTACACAAGACTCTCTAGCAAATTCTGAAAGCTGCTTTTAGATCCTGTACAAACAGCACCACTCTCCCAGATTTACAGATGTCTTGTCTGGAAAGAATCATCTAACTTTCTTGGCCAAATCCCTGCCAAATTTTGTGGATATTCATGAAGGATAAATACAGCACATAAAGGATGAAGCAAATTTGCTTTGCTAGTCAGTAAGCAGGAGTGCTCAAACATCATTACCAGAGGGCAGGGGAGGGGGACAAAAGGATATATTTATTCAGATACACCAACGTTGAAAGCAAAGGCGTCACAGGACAGTTGGCATATCATTGGGTAGTACCAACAGAAAACAGAGTGATTCCATACTAACATTTCGGTTTTCCAGCTTGACTGAATTCTCCTCCTGAATGTAAAGGTGATACTCAAAAAACATAGAATCATGGAATGGTTAGAGTTGACCTTGAAGATCATCTAATTCCAACCCCCTGCACAGACATCTTCCACTAGACCATGTCACTCAAAGCCCCATCCAACCTTGCCTTGAACCACCTCTAGGGATGGGGCATCCACAATTTCTCTGGGGAATCTGTGCCAGTTTATCACCACTATCCCTTTAAGTAACTTGTTCCTAGTATCTACTCATTCTCAGTTTAAAACCATTACCCCTCATCCTATCCCTACACACAGTCCCTCCCTATCTCTCCTGTAGCCCCCTTTAGGTATTGGAAGGCTGCTATATGGTGCCGCTAGAGCCTTCTCTTCTCCAGGCTGAACAATCCCAACTCTCTCAGCCTGTCTTCATAGAAAAGGTATTCCAGCCCTTGGATCATCTTCATGGCCCTCCTCTAGACTCACTCCAACAGGTCCATTAGCTTTGTGTTGGCAGCCCAAGAGCTGGATGCATTACTCCAGGTGGTGTCTCATGAGAGTAGAGGGAATCACCTCCCTTGCCCTGATGGCTGCATTTCTTTTTAGGCAGCCACATTTCTGGGCTGTGAACGCTCACTGCAGCTCTACTAGAGGTTCTCATCCACTAACATGCCCAAGTCCTTCTTCTCAGGGCCGCTCTCAATCCATTCTTCACCCAACCTGTACTTGTCTGGGGTTGCCTTGACCCAGCTGCAGGTCCCTGCACTTGGCTTGGTTGAACTTCATGCGATTTGCACTAGCCCACCTCTCAAGACTGTCCAGATCCCTCTGGATGGCATCCCTTCCCTCCAGTGTGTCCACCATACCACAAGCTTGGTGTCATCAGCAAACTTGCTGAGGGTGCACTGTATCCCATTGCCCATGTCTCCAACAAAGATGTTAAATAGCACTGGTCCCAGTACAAACCCCTGAGGAATGCCACTCATCACTGGCTGCCACTTGGACATTGACCACAACCCTTTGAGTGTTGGCAGCCAGCTCTTTATCCAAGTGGTCCATCCATCACATCTATGACTTTGCAATTTTGAGACCAGGATACTGTGCAGGCCAGTGTCAAATGCAGTCCAAGCAGATGACGTCTGTCTCTCTACCCTTGTCCACCAAGTCTTTGGCAGTATCATATAAGGGCACCAAATTTTTCAGGTACAATTTGCCCTTGCTGAAGCCAAAATCCTCACTATTTGCCTGCTAACCTGTCAAGCCTTCACAAAGATCCTTATGGGCAATAAGGACAAGGTCCCCTTATGGGGGAAAAAAAAAACCCTAAACTGGATTGAAATATACTGGAAAAAAAAATAAAATATTGTTGAGAGCAGGACAAGGACTGTAAGTTAAGAAGTTTCTTACTCAGAGCTGAGGCATGAATTCTTACTGCCTTGGCTGAATTCCTCTTCTAATCACATGAAGGATACAAACACCTCCTAAACAAGGAAAACCATCTATATAAACGTATTATCATTGGGTTATTTCTATTTTAAGGCTTTTTGATCTTATATACTAGTAAGTGTACAAAGCTAGAATTTCAAAACAACTCACTCTCTGCGTCAGGGAAAACAGTGGTTATGATGAAGTAAAGAACTCAATATAGCATCAAGGGGTTTTCTACTCTAAGTAGTAAAGGGCATCCTTATATTATATGATGGGACTCCATGGAGCAACTGCAAAGACAGGTGAGCAGTTTTAAGACTACTTCTGCCAATAACGGAAAACTTGTTTTTACCATGGGATAACTAATACCTAAAAACTTACCATTGTAAACTCTGGAGTCAAAGAATTTTACAGAAGGTAAGCTAAGCAAAAGGAAGCTAACACATCTAGAGGAATACAGTTCATCATGCTGCTGTTAAAAGCAACCTCAGAGGAATCAAAATATCCTGCTTCTATTTAAGATTTTGCAGTCGTAAAGCTAACAGCCATTTACCTAATAAGCAAAACAAAACATCTCTGAGCCAGTGCGGAAAACACTAAGTTAACCAATACTGCAGATATACTCTAAAGCTTACTGATACGTGCAGCACAGGCAACAAATGGGCAAAAAGTAGAATGCCAAAAGCAACACAGGGGAAACAAGCAACATTATTTGTCAAACGAAACTTGGATAGATAGCAAGACAACAAAATGCATTATTGCTTCTTGATTTATGCCAAAACATATTTTTTCCACTAGTTAAAACTACACAGATATTAATTTATTTGTCTTGTCCAGAGTGGTTTCCAAATCCCACTCCTAAGTCTCTTCAACTGAATTTTCAGGGTATCTGCCACTGTACTGCCTGCTTGCCAGCAACTGATGAGCAAGATAATACTACTCCTGTCTATTTCTATGCTGAGAAAAGCAAAACAGTAGCTGGTGATCTGCATTTTGTGTGGCATAACCAGGATCCAAGCTGTTTGGTCCTTTCAAGTAAAAAAGGTCTTTTAAAGCAATATAAAGTGGCTTTTTAAAATTAATTAATTTCTTTATCAACAGCTGGCCACATCTATTGGTTCTGATCAGAGAAGAGTTGAGGAGAGGTTTTTCAACCTGCAGTTTTGTTGACATGCTTTGTTTCATCATTGTCCCACCTTCTAGCACTCAGATCCCACATCCCCTTCATTTCCTTAAGAAATGGATTCCTGAACTACTAGAAGTCAAAGAGCAATATTAAATAAACCTTTTCTCATGCACATCTAGATCCAAACACCACCCTGAATGAAGAACTCAAGTAATTTCTACATATGTTTGAGACCACTGCTAAAGAAACTAGATCTTCTAGCTTGAAACATTGTTGAGACATCCACAACATGGCTAGGACAAATCTCATTAGCCAGTCAATTCTCTATAACCATTTGAAAACTAATGGTTTTTTTAAATTATCAATTGCTCAAGCTTCAGTCTAATGAAGTAAATTGCACATATTTAACTATGAGGGATTAATTCTTCCATCTATCTTATTTTTGGCCAACTTGAGAAATGTTCTGGTCTCTCCACACTCTTTCATACCTTGCATTTTATCCTTCATCACACTGGACATAGTTCTTTATTGCTGCTGAAGTTTTATAGGTGGTAGTTCTTCATCATTAGCTTCACATGCTCACCCTCACTATGAATTTTTCTTTGATCATCATCAGCATAATGCATTTCTGCCAGGTACAGAAACTACGACTTCTTGAGAACAGGACAACTAGAAGATGACCCTCAGTTTCAACTCTCCTTGGTGATCAATTTTCCCATTGTCTTTTTGTTTAAGAGGGTTTTTTTGGTTTTGGTTTTGTTTTTTTTTTCCCAATCTTTATCATTTTAGCAGCATAGTCATACCTTTCCAAAAATCAATATTCAATTTAATCCCTTTCACTGCACATCAGACCACATGATATAAAGAGAATTTTTCTTTTGCTCTTGAAACCCTTCTTTTTAAATCATGTTCATTCTGTAAAGTCACTTTTCTTTAATTCCTTTCTTTGCCCTCAACTTTTTACAGTAATATTCTTTTTCCTTTGGGCATTTTTTTTTTCTTTTGCTGAACATTTTTATAGAAGATGTATTCATTAATAGCTGTGTTGCATTCTGACCACTTCAGGAAAAAATATATTTATCTTAAAGTATTAGCCCTTCAGCTGCATGTTCATGGAATAAATACCAGCTCAAATTACAAAGAGTTTTCCATGCCATGCAATACCATGCATAACGTCAGAGGAGCTGAAAATGGCTATTTGCAGGGAGGATTGATGTGCCTATAGTAAGCTATTTCTTGGTACATGGTAGAAGTCTTTACTTACCCTGATGAGGAATTTTTATTTATAGAACAATAGTCACAGATGCATATAGAATTTTGCAGTTCACTGATTGCCATTCATTCCAGTCTTATGAAAAAGAATCATCTATAGTTAAACTATCATCCCCTGAATCTATGGTAGTTGAAGGTGCTGTGACCTTGGGGACACCATACAACCACTCAGACTCAGCAGGAAGGAGATGGGGAAACTAGCAGTTTCTGAAGTAGTAAAACCATTGAGTCTCTTAAACAATGCAGCTGTAAAATATGGAAGAAATCTGGTTCTGGAGATAAGAACTGACTGTACAAACTAAGGTTCTAAGGATGTTTTTATGTTTGATGGGGGTTTGGGGTTTTTTTTGTTTGGTTTTGCTTTGCTTCATATCACCAGGTGGGTTTTTAGGTGGTGCTGTTTTGGGTTTTTTCAATTAGAATCTTATTTATCACCAAAACACAGGAATTGCAAATCTAGATAGAACCAAAGGTGGTTCCTGTTCAACGCAAAGATTTTCGAGTCCAACCAGGCTACAAGATGCATATACCCTTGACATGGGTCACTTAAAAGAGCTGCACAGTACTCCTATAGAGACACACAACTTTTTTTTACCTGTAGCTCTTGTCAAAGGAAGATCAATAATGAAAATATGGATATTTCAATATTGTATCCTAGTAAAAGTATCATGCAAAACCAATCATATAATTAATAACAAAACCCAACAGTTTTGAAGCTCTTGGTATGAACCACTGATTCTTCTTTTTTTGTTACTAAGTGAAGCCCCTGCAAACTTCATAAACACTAAGCAAACACAACAAGTCATATCCAATTGGAAAAAAGGTGAATAAGAAGAACACTCTGCATGAAAGCATACCACAGTTAAAAAGCTCTGTGGAAGTCAAAGCTCTTGAGACACAGAAGACAGCAGGATAGATTTTAACAAAGTACAGTTGTGCATCGCTAAGAGCCAAACCTACACTGACAAAGAGGGATAAACAACTCAGAATGCTGAACTATGCTGGAAGTTACTAATTTAGTTTTGACTCAGCCACATGAGAGCTAATAAGAGACTAACAGGTGGAGATGGGATGTCTAACACTGGTCACCAGTGGATCAATTAGAACATCACCAAAGAGTAATCTCTCTTTCTAAGATGAGATTTACAAGGCCCTAAGTTACTCTACTGCTTGTTCGGAGGAGGTATGATGTATCCCAATGCACTGACAGCACCCCAAAGAAGCAAAACCATAACAGCACTTTCAGATGGGTTAAAAGCAACTCAAGAGGTCAAGAAACTAAGGGCTATCTATAATTAAAATATACGTTAAACAAGTAAACACATAGCAAATTTCTACTTGGAAAAATTTGGCTGAGAGAGGTAACTGCCCCTGCTTGTTGCATTGGAACAACTTTTTGTGAGACCATGCTGCAAAAGGGATCAATAGATTAGAATTAAAGCCAGCAAGCAAACAAAACCCAGTAAAAAGCAATAAAAAACTAACAGAAACAGATCAAGACACTAGTCAGCATGGGTTTATGAAAGGCAGGTCCTGCCTGACGAACCTGATCTCCTTCTATGATAAGATGACCCAACTGTTGGATGGAAGGAAGACAGTGGATATAATATTTCTGGATCTTAGCAAAGCATTTGACACTGTCCCCAACCATATTCTCATGGAAAAACTGGCTGCTCATGGCCTGGATGAGCGTTCGATCTGCTGGATCGAGCACTGGTGGAAGGACGATCCCAAAGGGTGGTGCTCAATGGAGTTCAATCCAGCTGGCGGCCAGTCACAAGTGGTGTTCCTCAGGGCTCAGTGTTGGGGCCTTTCCTTTTTAATATCTTCATTGACAATGTAGATAAGGACATAGAAAACACTATCAGTAAGTTTGCAGATAACACTAAGTTGGGTGGGAGTGTTGATCTGGTTGTGGGCAGGGATGCTCTACAGA
>VZTM01015184.1:9259-27134 GCA_013400555.1 Jacana jacana | reverse complement strand
TTCTTCCTGGGAGGAGAGAAGCACAATTCATAATTGGGGACTAAGATGGAAAATGCCTTTGGTCAAAATGAACACAGCCAAAAGCCTATCCCAGGCAGTTACTTTTCTTCCCTTTTTCATTCCCCACAATCTAGCTATCACTGCTCTCTGCAATCACCACACATTGTGTTTCTCTGCATTCTTTGTTCTGTAGCCCTTTTTTGTTATGTTTTTCAAAATCACACCCTTTATGTGCTTATTTCTGTTTCATATAACTCCTCCCCAATCTACTAATAGGCTTTTGCTTTTCAGTATCTTTAGTTGTCTCTTCATTTTCTGTAATTGATTACTGCCAGCCTTCCCCACCTTCCCCACATACTTGGCCTCCTCCAGCTCCTCCGTGCGCTGAATAGCGTCCGTCTCGTATTTGGTTCTCCACTGGGCCACTTCGCTGTTGGCCTTGGACAGGGCACGCTGCAGCTCCCCCTTGGCCTCCTGCTCCTCCTCATACTGCTCCCGGAGCAGGTCACAGTCATGGCGAGCAGACTGCAAGCTGTGGGCCAGGGCGTTCTTGGCCTGTAGTGAGACAATGGGTTTGGGGCAATGAATTTACCTGTGAGACAGAATGTTAACATAGGGAATGCTGTTGAAAACACTTTGAATCTGACATTTAAAAATCAACTGAAGGGAAAAAAAGTATATTTATTCCACATTATCAGAATCTTCTTAACCATCCATTCATCAGAATCTAGAATGTTACCTCAGGAGAAATGATGGGTAAACTCTAAATGAGAAGTATAAATCTGGGTATTGTTGAACACTGAAATCCTATGTTCTAATGTTTCAACTTACTTTATGGAAAAGTATAATAATAAATGCCCTTAGATATATCTCTACTTTTTTTCCACTGAGTTTGAAAACACCAAAAGTAAAATGACATGGCTAAGATATTCTGATTTTATGTGAGAGGAGGAAATATCCTGAAAGAAAATGGAATCTGAATCCTAAGTCAGCAACCCTACAGGGTACCTTTACCTTTATTTCTTCCTCTAAATGTCTCTTTAGTTCCTCAATCTGCTGAGTGAATGCTTGTTTGCTTCTGGATAGCTGAGAAATCAAAGTATCTTTTTCTTCCACCTGGCGTGAGTATTCACCTGAGAAATTTTACAGAAACACAGTAATCTAAAAAGCAATTTTCAACCTATCTATTTTTAAAGCAATACATATTATTTTACAGTTTATAGTCCTATTTGAGTAAAAATCAACATTTTTACTTGTCATCAACAATTAGAGGTTCTCCCATTCCAGAGGGATGCGGGAGTTTGTTACCTGCTTCTGTCTGCAGACGAGCTCTTTGAGCATTGAGGTCATTGATCATGCGCTGATGCTCCTCTTCTTTTGTCTTAATCTCACTCAGCTGGTCTTCCAGAGTGCGGCACATCTTCTCCAAGTTCGCCTATGAATAAAGTACATGTAAGGAAAGAGGATTAATAGTGAATTCTACCATGTTGTTCTTACGATAAAAAGCAACACAGTTGTATGAGGTAAGCAAGTTGTAATCAGAAGATTAAAAATCTTGTTTCAGGTCATGTATCAAAGGGCAGTAATTAAACAGAAATTCTTTACCTTGGCTTTGGAGACAGACTCCATGTTACTGGCCAAGTCATCGATCTCCATCTTCAGCTCACTCTTCTCCTTCTCCAGCTTCTGCTTCACTCGCTGCAGGTTGTCGATCTGCTCCCCCAGCTCAGCCGTGCTGTCCGCGTGCTTCTTGCGCAGGGCGGCAGCCGTGGCTTCGTGCTGCAGCGTGGCCTCTTCCAGGTCGCGACGCATCTTCTGAAATTCTGCCTCACGCTTCTTGTTCATGTCGATCTGAGCTGCGGTAGCCCCTCCGGCTTCTTCCAGCCGCTCACTGATCTCCTCCAGCTCCCTGGAGAGGTCAGCCCGATGCTTCTCTGCTTTTGCCCGGGAGGTGCGCTCGGCCTCAATTTCCTCCTCCAGTTCCTCAATACGCGCCTGGGGGACATTAGGCACCCTTCACACCCATGCCCTTCTCCTGCCTGACCCAAGACTGCCTGCAAGAGGGCAAGGAGGACAGACTTGCCTGCAGCTCCTTGATCTTCTTCTGTAATTGCATGCCCAGGGCTTGCTCATCCTCGATCTTGCTCTGGATCTGGCTGATTTCAAAGTCTTTCCTTTGGGCAAAGCAAACCAGGTCAGAGCTCAAAGAGCAAAGGCAAGCCCACCATCCCAGCACTCAGGTGCCCCACAGCCACACTCACTTCTTCAGCTTCTCATCCAGCTGCTGCTTATCGTTTTCCAAATCCATTATGCTGTCATGGGCCAGCTTCAGGTCTCCTTCGAGTTTCCTCTTGGCTCTCTCAAGGTCCATGCGCAGCTTCTTCTCCTGCTCCAGGGACCCTTCCAGCTAAACCAGAACAAGACCATCAGTGCTCCACCAGCCAGGTGTAGCTCCATACCTGTCCCGTTCTTGCTGTTTGGCCATGTGCTTACATCATCCACTTGCTGCTCCAGCTTGGTCTTAGCTTTGGTCAGCGTATTGACTTTGTCCTCTTCTGCCTGCAGGTCATCCAGTGTCTGCTGATGGGCCTCTTGGAGGGCTTTCTTCTCTTTTGTCAGCTTCACAATGGTCTCATCCAGGGCCGCCATCTCCTCTGTGAGGTTTTTCACCTTTTTGAAGGAGGGAGCAAATGCATAAAAAATATTTTTCAAAAATTTATACTGTATAACCGAACAGAGATCTTTTCTGTTAGAGTGACATATTCTGCCTTATACCTTGTTTTCTGTGGCATGTTTTTCCTTCTCGACCTTGGCCAGTGTTAGCTCAAGATCATCAATGTCTTTCTTCAGCTCTGAACATTCATCCTCCAGTTTCCTCTTCTTGGCTGTCAGCTCAGCATTAATTTCTTCTTCATCCTCAGCCCTTTCAGTTACTTCTTTAACTTTGGCTTCCAGCTGGATTTTGGTTTTGATGAGCTGGTCACATCTTTCCTCAGCATCTGCCAAGCTGTCTGCTTCCTGGTGGGGAGACACAGATATTCTTCATTTGTTTTCTGAACTTTTCTATGCAAATGTGTTAAATTGTCATCTGAAGTTGGCCTCTCTCATCAAGAAATTTAGACATCCTATTTTTCTTAGGTGATTTATACGTCTCCTCTGATGGAAACAATATTGATTCCTAAACACTTTTTCTCCTAAAAATGGCCCACAGATGTGGTACATTTACCTAGAAGAGAATGATTTTGGAGACATACTCTTCACAGAATATTCATAGAATCATTCAGGTTGGAAGACACCCTTGGGATCATAGAGTCTAACCATCAGTCCTACTTTACAAAGTTCTCCCCTGCACCATATCCCTAAACCACATCTAATCTACTCTTCAATCTTTCCTTTTGTAACTAAATCATTCTGTACCTGTTATTATGTTGGGAGTAAAAGCTTTGGTAATTTCAACAATAATTAAATAGAAATAAGATTCTCTTTAAATGTATTAAGACCGCTGCTTGTGCAAGTGGAGTCTTCCCCTTATAGATCAGATACATTTGCATCATCTTTCCATTATATGTCTGAACTGGTATATGCTGGTTTCAGTTGATCACCACATTGTCTTATTTTTTAGTGGCCTTTTGGTATGATTAATTTCTTTTGTCCCAAATGAATTTGAAAGGCAAATATCTTATAAGAAGGTCCAATGGGATATTTCTTTTTGTCTGTATAGGAGGGGAAAAGTAGGTAACACGGGATTCACATTTTCTACAGGAATGTTCAAATAATTGGATAATTAATACAGTGTTCCCATTTAGGTCTGGTAATTTACGCAATTTAATCAGAAGATTAAGATGACTTTGTAAAATTTTGTTTGAATACCAAATAGTTTTGTGTACATTGTTAAGTAATACTTTATTTTGTGAAGTGCTGTATGTCTACAAGGTTCATAGGATTGAGGCAGTAAAACTACCCGTATTTAAGGTTGAGAGGTCTGGCTATGAAGTTATGTTTGCTAAAAAATATTTCTTTCAACTAAAAGCCAACAGTCCATGACTGCTTCCAACCCCTCACATCTGAGCTAATATAACACCAGCTGTGCCCCTCACGTAAGCTCCATATTGTCATGTTATTTCGTAGGATTGTAGAGCAGATCATAGACCTTTAAAGGTCATCTAATCCAGTGGCCCTGCAATGAGCAGGGACATCATCAGCTAGATCAGGCCATGTTTACTCTCTGATTCCTTAGAATGTTGTTGCTACTTAAGTAGAACATCCCTCCTAAAGATGGATACCAAGATTGTTAAGATTGAAATTTTTGTTTTTCCTCACTTTCATTTTTACTAATACAGCTTATAAACTAGTTCTCAACAATCAATTGGCAGAGAAAAGGGGAGCAGAGAAGGAGATGCTACCCAAATATTTTCACAGTGTCTTTAGTTAATAAAGCTTCTGTCTGAGGTGTTCTAAATTGTGGCCCCCAGACTGGGGACCCCAATACAAATACATTATGGAAAGATAGCTTTTAGTGGAAAGGAATGTTCTTCTAATAAAGAAAACTTCTTAGCCAGACCTATCAGTCTTAAATATTAATAATTTTACCACCACAGGAAGTAGTGTTGTTTGTAGTGGAACTACAATAGAAAATCCAGGTCAGAGATGAAAAAAACAACAACCTTCAAAAAACTCAAAAAACTTCTGCTTCATTGTAAATTTCAGTTATGACATTGATTCATACCAGTTACATCTAAAGCATAAAGAGTACTTTTGTGCAATTAACAACTGAAGGAACACACATGGAAGGTGTGACTTTTTCTCAGAAACAGGAACTCTGTGTCTATGTATTCTTAGGCAAAGGAGCAATTTGAAGCTGTATTTCCTAGTTACAGAGTGAATTTTTAGCTTTTAGCTATTAAGCAAAAAGAGGATGTCTTTTCCTGCACCTGAATTCACAAGTATCACTTTCAACTCTGGTTTTTATTAACACTCCAAAATGAATTAATTGTTCCAAATCCTGGTGAGATGTAGATAAGCCTGCAGGATTCACCTGCTTGGAGGGACTGGGGGTTCAGCCAAAACTCTGCTCTGAGTATTTCCTGCTGGCTAGCTATATTGACCTCCTTCCCCTGAATGTGCAAGAACAGTAACTCCCACTTGGAGCTCCCTGTTTCTTTGCACTGTCTGTCAGAGTGCTCATCACAACACTGTCAGATGCTGATTTCCTCAACTTAAGATACATATGATGGATAATTCACCAGATATCTGACTTTTGATCTTCTATAGTCTAATCTTTTGCCTCATGAAGAGCAGTCCAAATGTGTAGACTCCTATTCTGAGTGACAGATCAAAGATGATAAACTCACAGCCTGCACTTGGAGCTGCAGATCATTTTTTTCCTGCAGAAGTGCCACCATTTTCTCCTCCAGCTCCTTCCTCTTTGCCTCAGACTTTGCAAGCTCTTCCTTGGTTTTCTCAAACTCTTGTTTCATGTTGGCCATCTCCTTCTCAGATTCTGCACTCTTCAGCAAGGGCTTGATCTTGAAGAACAGCTTCATCCAAGGCCAGTGCTTGACATTCATGAACGCACGAATGTTGTACTGGATGCAGAAGATGGACTCCCTGAAAGGTAAGTCAAATTCATATTAAGTATTTGCACCACAATAAGCCAAATACAGTGAATGAAATAAGAAGAAATGTCTACCTCCTCTCCACCATTCTCTGGTACTCCACTCTCATCAGGAAGCCCCTGCACCTGGCCTGAGTGCGAGTGATGATCTGTGCCAATTTATCATCTCTCATCTCCTCCAGGAGTCCCAGCAGCCCAGCTTTGAAGAAGACCTTGAGAAAGGGAATGTTGCAGCATATTGTCAGGTAGAGAAAAGCACAGGCACAGAGTGTGTTGAGTCAAGGAGGGTTTGTACCTTGGTGTGGCCAAATTTGTACTGGGTGTGGTCCACATCAATTGAAGCAAGAAGCTTCTCAGAAGCCTTCTTACTATCAATGAACTGTCCCTCTGGGATGGCACTGGCATTAAGCACCTTGTATCTGTGAAAAGGTAAAGAGTAAGTCAAGGCTGTTTTTTCCCAACCAACCCCACCAGCTCATATACAGGTGTTTTTCACAACTGAGTCCAGCCAGAATGGATCTGTATGAATGAATCAAAATTCCTTTTAATGGTATGGAGCAGTACAGCCCTCTTACCTCTGCTTGAAGTCAGCATAGAGAACTCTGCTGGGGAAACCTTTCCTGCAAATTCTGATGCCTTCCAGCACACCGTTACACCTCAGCTGGTGAAGTACCAGTTCATGCTCCATGGCACCTAGAAATTCAGAGCAGAAATTAATACCATAGTTTCCAGCACAGAAGGAAGTAGATGTGTACTAGTTGTATTTCTGCTTGAGTGTCTTACCAGGTGTTTTTGTTTCATTTGGGATGATGCAACGGACAAAATGGGGGTGAGTGCTCCGCAGATTGGTCATCAGCTTGTTTAAGTTCTCCTATAGGAATAAGTTAGCAATGTCAGTTTTATGTGTCTGGTGTTAGATGTATCAAACCCATGGTAATGACTTTATGATCAGTTCAGAGAAATGCAGGAATGCTAAAATTATATTTCTAGTCTGACCCAAAGACATAAAAGTACAAAGATCTGAATTATATCCTCTCAAAAAAACCCCAACGCCAAAACACCTACTCAACAATCAGAATCCATGATTTTCACTATATTTGAAGACTGAATGCTTATTTTTTAACATGAAGTATTAATAAGATTGAAATTGATCCTGGAAACCCTGATGTGGAATTTCCAAAGATTTTTACTGCTGCTACAGCAGTGCAAAATATCTCTTTCAAATTTAATATTAGCTTGCTCCCTTTCTTTCTGTTATAAAGAAAAAGCAAATGCAGTACTACACCCGGAAAAGAGCTGACACAGTCTGGAAAGAAGAACCCTTCTTCTTCCCACCCTTCTTGCCACCACCAGCCTCTGCAAAATTGAAGAAAAGAATAAAAGTATTAAAATATTAATTTTAAAATCAGAAACTACAGAACACAAAACAACTTTAAATTTTTACTCCTTTAAGTCTATGTCAACATCATTCCAAACTGCAAATATGATTTTCACAGTGCTGACCTGCATCTGCTCCACCATAGTTGGCAAAGAGTAAGGCCAGTGTTTTCAGTGATGATTTCTGGTACAACCCAATGACGGTTTCATTCAGAGGGTCCTTGTTCTTCTCCAGCCAGCCAGTGATGTTGTAGTCCACTGTGCCAGCGTAGTGCACCAGGGAAAAGTGGGCCTCAGCCTTGCCTTTGGCAGGCTTGGGCTTCTGGAAGTTGCTGGACTTGCCCAGGTGCTGGTCATAGAGCTTGTTCTTGAAAGAGGTGTCAGTTGCCTTGGGGAACATGCACTCCTCTTCCAGGATGGAGAAGATGCCCATGGGCTGGAAGACATTACAACAGAGAAGAGGGAGAAACAGATTAGAAAGTAGACCTGCTTCAGTGGGAAAGTTCCTGGAGTCAAAAGAAAGTACTGTGAATTTCATGACAAACAGTTAGAGAAAATTAACTAAGGCTCATCTATGTTCAGTGTCGCTGTCTCATTTGTGGATGTACAGCATTGTGAAATGCATAGCACTTGTGCATCAAATATGATCCTTTCCATGAAACTTCCTTACTGATAGGTACTTACAGGACGTGACAGTCCTTTATATACCTTTATTTTGTACACGAATACCCTCACCAGTAGTCTTGAAATCTGAATATGATATCCAGCAACACTTCCACCCTCTTACCACTTTCATAGGCTATATACTTGAAAAAGCCAGAGTATTCTCACATGCATCTTAAGCATGTCTCTTGGCAAGAAAGGAAGATCCAACACATAATACACATGAACAGCAAAGACACCTTCTCAATGAGCTCAATGCAGGCAGCCAGGTCCATCCCAAAGTCAATGAATGTCCATTCAATTCCTTCCTTCTTGTACTCCTCCTGCTCCAGCACGAACATGTGGTGGTTGAAGAACTGTTGCAGTTTCTCATTGGTGAAGTTGATGCACAGCTGCTCAAAGCTGTTGAACTGCCAACCATAAAAAGATAACGTAACATTTTTAAGGTTCAGCAATATTATCAAGGCGTTTTATTTTGCAGTCTTACTTCATCATGGCTGATACTTAAAATCAAGAGGATGATAAGAAGGACTTGGGGGTGTTGGTTGATGAGAAGCTCAGAATGACCCGGCAACATGCATTGCAGCCCAGAAAGCCAAACATATCCTGGGCTGCATCAGAAGCATGGCTAGTGGGTCAAGGGAGGTGATTCCACCCCTCTGGTCTGCTCTCATGAGACCACACATGAAGTATTTTGTTCAACTTTGGAGTCCTCAGCAGATGATGGAAATAGACCTGTAGGAGCAGGTCCAGAGAAGGACCACGAAGACAATGAGAGGGCTGGAGCACCCCTTTTCTGAGACAGGGTGAAATAGTTGGGGTTTTTCTGCCTGGAGAAGAGAAGGTTCCAGGGAGACATTAGAGTGGCCTTTCAGTATCTAAAGGGGCCTTACAAGAAAGGTGGAGAGGGATTTTTTTAGAAGGGCATGTAGTGGTAGGACAAGGGCTAATGGCTTCAAACTAGAAGAGGGTAGATTTAGATTAAATCTCAGGAAGATATTTTTCACTGTGAGGGTGGTGAGACCCTGGCCCAGGTTGCCTGGAGATTGCTGCTCCATCCTTGGAGGTGTTCAAGGCCAAGCTGGCTTTCAGCAACCAGGTCTAGTGGGAGGTGTTCCTGCTCAGGGCAGGGGGGTTGTAACTAGGTGATCTTTAAGGTCCCTTCCAACTCTAACTATTCTATGGTCCAATGTAATACAAGAACTCTTACTGTGCAGTTTTCCTATGCTATCTCTCTAGAATAGGCTTTGCATGGAGAAAAGAGAGAAGTTTTCAAATTCAGTGTAGTTTGGAGATTAGCTTTGGGAGTTTTTTGGTTTGTTTGTTTTCAGAATTAAAAGCCCTGCAAATTAGTGTAGGAAGACTCTAACTCCCATTAAAAATGTGTCTCAACATTCCCACTACTCTGAATTGTCCTATAAAAATGCTATGAAAACTGTGTTCCTTACATCAAAGATCTCAAAGCCAGCAATGTCCAGGACACCGATGAAGTACTGTCTGGGCTGCTTGGTATCCAGCTGCTGGTTGATACGAACAACCATCCACAAAAACATCTTCTCATAGACAGCCTTTGCCAGAGCACCCACTGAATTGTTCACCTAAAGAAAGGAGAAAGGTTTGGACGTTACTATAGACAGCAGGAAAATCAACAGGAATCATCAAAGCATATTCCAGGTTTACCATATTTTTCCTACCTGCTGCACAGTTTGACCTTTGGTCACATATTCATTCCCCACCTTGACTCTGGGGTAGCAGAGAGCCTTGAGCAGGTCTGCTGAGTTCAGACCCATCAGGTAGGCAGCCTTGTCAGCCACTAAACACCAGAAAGGAGTAAGAAATAAATAAATACCGAACAATTCCTGAAATATAGTCCTTGAGGGATTGTCCAAAAGTAACAGCAGTGTTCACTGTTGCACAAAAAATATCTGAATCAAAGCTACAAAGTTAATTTCTCTGTTGTCATCAGGATTCATAGTCTACAACACTTTCTGAACTTCAGTTTCTGCAAATGTTCTTCAAGAGAACTCATTGCTTTCATCCTTTTTAGGCATGACTATGGGACTTCACACTTTCTGGTTGCATAGCAGGAAGACTCATCACTCAAAGAGCTGGAGGCATGGATTGTCCTTCCCACTGTGACAGAGACTAATCAAATACGCGTCTCACATCAGTTTTACCACAAGTAGGTGTGAGTAAATAGGAGTGCAGTCTCCCACCTTGTTAGAACTGAACTACTTCACTACTTCACAACACAGCAGAGAATGCAAGGTGTATTCCAACAAAAACATGGCTAGTTATCTTATAGGAATTAACATCCATTCCTCCTGGTTTCCTGGCAGCGTACACCAAATCTCTTATTAAGTAGTCACAGATTTAAATTACTGGTATCATTACATGAGATACATGTCTTAACTCTCATCTAGCCATTGAACAAATATTGTCTAAGTTTACGCTTTTGCATATTTAAAGCCTGAAATCTGCCTAAGTCCTTTTTTTGGTGACAAAGACAATATATTTTTGAAAGTATGCTGGACCTGCTGATACCTTCTGTGCCATCAGGCTCTGCCTGCTCCTCTCGTTGTTTCTGCTTGAACTTCAGGTTCCCGTAGTGCATGACAGCCCCTGTCAGCTTGTAGATGGCTGTCTTTTCATCAGCGGAAAAGCCCAGGATGTCAATGGCACTCTGGCAACAGAAACAGTAAAGTAAAGGTATATGTACCAGGGGTCCTATTCACCAGATGACCTGTTTTATTTACAACTATAAGTTACTTACATCTGTAGCCATGAGTTCTTCCTGATCATCAATGCTTGGAACAGTGATTTCACCTTGACTCACAAAGTGGAAATCATAAGGGTTGGTGGTGATGAGGAGCATGTCTGAAAGCAACAAAATAATAAAAACAGCCTTCCTTTAGCTTTCCAGATGATACAATGAACTACTGTCAAAAAATTAGTAATCTTCCTACCAATTAGCTCTGGCTTCTTGTTGGAGGTGATCTGATAGAATATGTGGTAGCTTCTTTCTGCCTTCAGCTGGAAAGTGACTCTGGACTTCTCCAACAGATCTGTCATGGAAGATAGGATGGAGTTAGCACAAACTGGGGAGAGGTAGAAGGAACAGCATGAGGCCAGGGAATTTGGGAAGGAATGGGATCAGACCAGGAGAGTGTCTTACAAGTTTCAATGTCAGCAGAAGCCAGTTTGCCTGTGGCTCCAAAGTGGATTCTGATGAATTTGCCCTGTTAAGGAGAAGAGCAACATTTCAGCCTAGGTGTATTTCAACGTTTCATTGCCATCAGCTGATGTAAGAATACCACTAGCCCATCACTATTGTTGTAATGAGGAGGGATTTGTCCAAAGGGATAACTTACAAAGCGTGAGGAGTTGTCATTCCTCACAGTCTTTGCATTTCCAAAGGCCTCCAGCAGTGGGTTGGCGCTGATGATTTGATCCTCAAGCGTTCCCTGCAGAATGATAAATATTCAGATAGTGTTTAGTTGATATGACAATTACATGTCGAATGTTTAGCATGTTCTTCCTGACTCACCTGCATTTTGCCTGACTGCTGCTGCTGCTCCTCCTTCTTCTTCTCCCCGCTGGCTGCAATTGTTGCAAAGTACTGGATGACACGCTTTGTGTTCACAGTCTTCCCGGCACCGGATTCTCCGCTGTCCAAGCAAAGAGAGAAGCAGAGAGTGTGTGGTCAGGCAGGAGGTCCCCTGGCACTGGGCAGCCCCACAGGGATGTGAGCAGGGGGTGTACATACGTGATCAGGATCGACTGGTTCTCGCGATCTGTGAGAAGACAGAGATAAGAAAACTTTTCCAATAACAATGAACTCAAAAACTAGAAGGAAAATATGAGCTGCATGTTCCAGAGGTTGCAGGGACAGAAGACAGTGCAAAGTCATGGGAATTCTAGTGGGTACTTCTGATGATTCCAGCAGTACTTCAGTTATTATCAGCTGAATCAGTGAAGACACCACTTTAGAGCTGCTTTTGTAGTCTTATGCCTTTCCAGATACTGTCTTTTCACCAGGCAACATATTTCTCTCTAATTATGTAAATACATGTAATGAAAATCATAGAATAGAATCATAGAGTCATAGAATCATTTAGGTTGGAAGAGATCCCTGGGATCATCAAGTCCAACCATCAGCCCTACTCTACAAGTTCCCCCCTACACTAAATCCCTCAACACCACATCTAATCTACTCTTAAACACAGTCAGGGATGGGGACTCCACCACCTCCCTGAGCAGCTGATTCCACTGACTGACCACTCTCTCTGTGAAAAACCTTTTCCTCATGTCCAGCCTAAACCCACCCTGCTGCAGCTTGCAGCCATTCCCTCTTGTCCTGTCGCTCATTGCCCATAATATCGAGGTTGGGCTTTGACAGCATGAAGCTAAAATTTTCCTGAGTAAAATTGTGAAAATTTGGACATGTTACAAGCAACAGAAATAGCTGACCAATCAAACTATTTCTCAAATTAATTTTTTTTTTTTTAATTCTTATATGTATAGAAATTATGTGCTCTGGAGGTCATACATAGACAAAGTTAATTTTTCATTTTTCTATTCTGGATATATTTCCCAATTTGTAACAAAAGAATGGGGAAAGAAGATCTAAAATCCTGCACATCTTTGATTTTAATGTGCATAGGGGAGAGAAAATGAGAGGTGGAAGTAAGATGGGAAAGCAGAAATATTTTTTTTAAACAATTCAACTTAAATGCTAAAAGCTTTTTTTTCTTTTTAACATTGTTTTGTGAGATTGACTTTTCACTGTAAGAAGCAATTGATTTAAGGTTGCATATATCAGAGTAGGTGTTACACAGACAATTAAAGGTTGTATGTAATTTAGACCACCCAGTCATCTTTTCCATCATAAATCAAGTGAAGGTTACGTATTTGTTCAATGCAGAGATACTCTGTTTAACTTGTTAGCACTGATGCTTCCAAACTTGATTGGCTGTAAACACATTGTTTATAAAGTATGAGCAAAACTATTGTACTCTGCACTCTCTGACTGAGACTAGTTTAGTGATTCAGATACAAAGATCTATGTATATATGTAAGATCCCATTACAGTCAGTAAAGTCTACACCAGAAAGAAAGGTCGTTTCTTTCCAGTGAATTTACTCCTTATAGATTACTTTCATTAGGTCCAGGTCTTATTGATTCTAATGGGGACCTCACAAGATCATTATGGTTAAGCACATTGATCTTCCATTGATTTCAAATATACAATACTTTAAGTGTTGCACAATATTTCCAGAGATACCCTGCATTTCCCTCTGCAGATATGTCATGCGATAGCAGTTCAGAAAGCACTCACCAGTCAGCATGAACTGATAGGCATTGTCAGAGATGGAGAAGATGTGTGGAGGGGCCTCCTGGCGCTTCTTGCCTCGGTAGGCCAACACCACCTCTGGGTTGTACACCGGCAGCCACTTGTAGGGGTTGACAGTGACGCAGAAGAGACCCGAGTAGGTCTGTGAGGAAGGGAGACAGCCCATTGGCTTCCACTTAGCTGCTTCCAGAGCAGTTCCTCCCAGCTGCCCAAGGGGAGAGTGCTGCTGGTACTTACGTAGATCATCCAGGCTGCATAACGCTCTTTGAGGTTGTACAGCACAGCGGGCTCGTGGAGGTGGGTCATCATGGCCATGTCCTCGATTTTATCATACTTGGGAGGGTTCATGGAGA
This sequence comes from Jacana jacana, assembly GCA_013400555.1. Classification (NCBI taxonomy): domain Eukaryota; kingdom Metazoa; phylum Chordata; class Aves; order Charadriiformes; family Jacanidae; genus Jacana; species Jacana jacana. Next base: position 13,774 of record VZTM01015184.1, on the reverse strand, counting down.
AGATTTGATCTTCCTTCACGGTCAGGGTCTGACGAGGAAACAAAAGATCCATGTATGTCAGCTAAGAGCTCAGAGTAGGAATCAAATGGTGTCCTTCAGCCTTGTTTTTCTCTCACCTCTCCACCTTCAGTCTTGACGGTGACCTTCCCTGTTTCTCTGCTCTGGATTGTCCCTTTCACAAAGGATTCCTTAGGATGTGCCACAAAGACTGATGTCTTGGCATCAAACGGCTTGTTCTGGGCCTCGATTCTCTCTTTCTCTGACTTTCGGAGGTAAGGAGCTGCCTCCCCAAAGGCAGCCATCTCAGAGTCTGCAGAGGCCATGGCTCTACTTTATTGAAAGCACGTCAGCAGAAGTGTTCTGTAGGGAAAAAAAGGTCGTAGATCACTGATAATAATAATAAAGTCCATGTCAGTGAGAAAGCTCCTTGCTTTTCAGCTAATAATTTGCTAGCTAGTGTCCCAGAAAATGTCTTAGAAGAAACCACTGAAATCCACTTTGACTTTAACTTAAAAGTACCTAAGTCCCAATCAAAAGTGAGATTTAGTCTTCAAAAACACATAGACCTTATAAGAGTAAATAGAATATCTTCTAAATAATGACTACCATTTAGTAACTTGATGAATTCCACTGGATTTGTGGTCTTCTCATAAAAGAACCTACAGCCAGAGGAAATCACTCTGTTCTGCTCCTTAATTATGACTGATGAATATTCAAGAGGTTACTTTTCTGTTAGAAATATTACCTTGTGTGCTAAAGATGAAAAATTATATAACTTTTTAGATCTTTCCTATTTTGAACAGCTTAGCCTAAGTAAAGTCAGCAGAGGATTTACAAAGAGAAATCCTGCAGCTGCATAAAGTCTTGTTTTAGACTGTAGTCTAGGAGTGCATTATTCAGGGTGTTACCTCTGGTGACAGGTTTGTATCCTGGAAACTGGCCAGCCCTGTAAAATAGGAATAGCAGTTGTTTCTTATTGCTGCACCGAATTTCATAGACAAATTATAGAGTGAAGATACAGACATGCATTGAAATCATATTGAAAAGTTTTGTTCAGATGGGCACTCCCTCATAGAAATGGTTGCCAGAGGCAGGAGAAATAGAATGGGATATTGAAAGGACATTGTCCTCTTTCCTCATGCTCACAAAATGCATGCACCTACCTTGAAGCCTTCCGTGGAGACAGGCCAGACTTGTCCCTGGGAGATTTTATAGTGTCTCATTTGCAGATGCTGCAGATGCTACCCCTTTCTTCGGTCAAAACATTTCTGGCAAACCTTCTTTGGCAAAGCATTGTCTGGCAAACTAAGGGCATAATTGTCATTTGATTTGAATGATATAATTAGAACATTTTTATATCTTACTGACTATGTGAATACATCTATAAATAATTTGTCAAGAGTGTTAAGGAGAATCTAGACTACTCAAGGCACTTAGAGAACTTGGATGCAGAGACTTATCGTTCCTATTGCTGACTTTCTCAGTGATTTGCTGCTTGACCCATGGTAGTTCCCTTGGTATGTTTATACCACAACTTTTCAATCATGCAATGGGTATGATAACATCTATGATGCTTTAGGAACACATGCATTGAGAGGACAAGAAAAGTATGTACAAAAGCAGCAAATAATTGTTGTTAAGAACCACTTTTCAGTAGTATTTTCTAAAAAGCAGAAAGTGAAAATGTATTACAGCTGAGGTTTCTATATAGGATACTCTCAATAGCTGAGAGGGTTTGAAATACAGTGAGTTGGAAGCTTGAACCCAAGTAATGGGAGACTCTATGTTGAAATGCAGCTCTTGAATAGATTCCTGAGCTGACTTTTGAGCTATCAAATTAAAATAGATACTTGTGCATGCATAGATAATATATGCTTGTGCATATTTCATTTAAAAAGTGACTCTCCAAGAAAGAAACTCTGCTTTCTTACGGTTCACTCTCTTAACTTTTACTTCAATTTGATGTATGCTTGCTTCTAATATTGTCTGTATAAATAACCAGTTCCCTCTGCCATACCTGAAGATCCAGCTGGTCCTATAGCCCTTCCCTAGATACAACTCCCCAGAACAACATCCTTTGCCCTGCCATGTCTGTAAACACAATCACACATATTGCCTCAGAATATAGTTCCAGGTACTATGCATTCTGCTAAATCCTCAGCCTAGACCTACTGTAACATCAAAGTATTCATATTGAAACGTTCATGGTGCCATAAAAATCTAAGACAGTACTGCCTGTATCAGAGCATTAGAGATGGCAGGCAGTTTTGTATAATGTTGATGGTATAGGAAAAGAAGATTTGCTGATAGTCCAAGAAACTGATCTAGTGTTAGGAAAGTGTGTAGTCACATTTCTTCAGATCTTCCAGGTCTAAACACATTCTTCTCCTGCTCAATCACTAAAATATCTCTGTGAATAACACAGCAAAGAGGTTAGAAAAACTGTCTGAGGCCCAGTGCAATATCACACAGAATCACAGAATCACAGAATATCAGGGATTGGAAGGGACCTTGGAAGATCATCCAGTCCAATCCCCCTGCTGGAGCAGGAACACCTAGATCAGATCACAGAGGAAAGTGTCCTGGCGAGTTTTGAATATCTCCAGAGAAGGAGAATCCACAACATCTCTGGGCAGCCTGTTCCAGTGCTCTGTTACCCTCACTGTGTAGAAGTTTTTCCTCATACTTAAGTGGAACTTAAGTACTTATGTTCCAGATTGCATCCATTACCCCTTGTCCTATCATCGGATGTCACCGAGAAGAGCCTGGCTCCATCCTCCTGACACTCACCCTTTCCATATTTATAACCATTCATGAGGTCACCCCTCAGTCTCCTCTTCTCCAAGCTCAAGAGACCCAGCTCCCTCAGCCTTTCCTCCTATGGGAGATGCTCCACTCCCTTCATCATCTTGGTAGCCCTGCCCTGGACTGTCTCCAGCAGTTCCCTGTCCTTCTTGAACTGAGGGGCCCAGAACTGGACACAATATTCCAGATGGGGTCTTAGCAGGGCAGAGTAGAGGGGGAAGAGAACCTCTCTCAACCTACTGACCACCTCCCTTCTAATACACCCTAGGATGCCTNGGTCCCTGTACTGATCCCTGAGGGACTCCACTAGATACAGGCCTCCAAGTAGATTCCACCCCATTGACCACTACTCTCTGGCTTCTATCCTTCAGACAGTTCACAATCCACCTTGCTACCCTATCTTCCTTCCACTTCCACACTTCCTCAGTTTAGCTACAAGGATGCTGTGGGAGACGGTGTCAAATGCTTTACTGAAGTCAAGGTACACCACATCCACTGCTTTACCATCATTTATCCACCTGGTTACGTCTTCATAAAAGGCTATCGGGTTGGTTAAGCATGACTTCCCCTTGGTGAACCCATGTTGACTGCCTCTTATGACCTTCTTATCCTTGATATGCCCAGAGACAACACCAAGGATAAGTTTTTCCATTACCTTCCCAGGAATAGAGGTGAGGCTGACCGGTCTGTAGTTACCCAGGGCCTCTTTCTTGCCCTTTTTGAAGACTGGAGTGACATTTGCTTTCCTCCAGTCCTCAGGCACCTCTCCCATTCCCCACGATTTGCCAAAGATGATGGAGAGTGGCCTAGCAATGACTTCCGCCGGCTCCCTCCAATATACAGCACCAGACAATGCCCTGTGATGTAGGAGCCCCTTGCCTCTGGCACTGCAGCACTCATGTTTTGGGCCCCAGATTGGAATCTAAACCCAGAGCTCACCCCTGAGTTTACTATACATTATGGAGACAGTTCAATATCTCAGAAGGCTAATCTTTTCAGATGGATTAGGAAGACAGGACTAGTATGGTAATTTTGAATTCGTGTCTAGTGCAATCCAGTGATGTGGAAAGAATTTAATATCTGATTTGATCTTGCCACCGACACAAAATAATTCTTCATATAGGCATAGAAGCTTATCAAAGTTCTTTGTATGTTCAGATGCCACTCACAGACCCTTGGAGAAAGATAAGTCATTCAGTTATTTGGAACATATACTGACAATGGCCCTGTCTTCCTTTTTAGTCAAACAGTAGGCTCATACCCAATAGATTGCACTCAAGAATGGTGAAAATTGTGAAGATGAATTCCTTCCAACTCTCGCCATATTCAGCACTGAATTCCTGTGTTAAATATTTCTCCATGCTCATGCTGTTCAGGGAATTCAGGTCCCTCAGGTTTCCTACTCTGGGGGCTTCATCAAGTCCCCTGAACCAGGGGATCAGGCCTAGTCAGCATGGGTTTATGAAAGGCAGGTCCCGCCTGACGAACCCGATCTCCTTCTATGATAAGATGACCCGATTGTTGGATGGGGGGAAGACAGTGGATATAATATTTCTGGACCTTAGAAAAGCATTTGACACTGTCCCTCATCACATTCTCATGTAAAAACTGGCTGCTTATGGCCTGGATGAGCATATGATCTGCTGGATCCAGCACTGGCTGGAAGGACGATCCCAAAGGGTGGTGCTCAATGGAGTTAAATACAGCTGG
>VZTM01015183.1:42996-63486 GCA_013400555.1 Jacana jacana | reverse complement strand
AAAGAAGAGTATAGTGTATATACAATATTATTTTCTCAAATACCTCCAAACAGTAGTACATCAAAAGTTACAAGAGCTGTGAACTACAAGCCTCATCTTGGCACAGTAGAGCTATAACTATTGTGGCTTTGGCATTTTCTCAAAATGAATAACTGGATGAGATACTAACTTGTTTCATGTTTTACAGTATCTTAAAGAGTGTCATATGTCCAAAGTCTTAGTTTTAAATAGTTTTTCCTGGAACATTTAAGGGAAATTTTGTCTACATATACCAGCAGTATTATTTCGTAGTTTGCATTGATATCTTCAGGAAGTTATTTTTGTTATCTTTTATGTCTGAAGCTATTTACTTAATTTTCCTAATATATATATAAAAAGTGAACAGCTGTTCTAAAATCATCTTGTGCTTTCTCAATAGTTTCATTTTTCTAACCCTCTTCAAGGATAGCTTTTACACAGTATTGACAACTTTGTTTCTGATCTACAGGAATGAAACAAAGCAAATAATCAGGAAGAAAATTGTAGAAAGGATGAGGAGGAAAGGTTTGCTAAAAATGAGTTAAATTATTAACCTTTTACAACTTCCCTGCTGGAGACACCAGCAAGTAAAATAAATAAAGAAGTTAAAATATAGAGTTTTGTGTGCCAATTCTGTTTTAAGACAGTAGTGTGTTCTAAAGTTTTGTATCCTATTAACTCAAAGTGGTTTTAAAACAAAATACTTTTTAGCAGACATGTCTAATTCGTCTTGAATAGAAACTACTCTGTAAGGAAATTATGTTCTAAGGAAGTTACTTATCTTACACAGTGAAACATGAAAGCTAGGAAATGGCAGATTTACAGGTCTAAATCTGTTCCCCATGTATCGCTCTGAAGACTGAATGTGTTAGTGACTGGCTAGAAAATGATGGTGCTTGAATGCATGCTCGTAGATATGTCTTAGTGTCCTTGAGACTCAGTGATTGTATAGTTTTGCTTTTAAGTGTAAACAGAATAGAAATCTTAACTGTTGCAAGGTCATTGCCTTTAGTTGTGTCTCATGTAGCAGAAGTAAAACATGTCTTTGTCATCCTGGGCTCACAGGATCTGTGGTGCAATTCCTGCTTTCCACTGCTTATGGGCATCAACCTAATTCCAAAGGGCCACAGTCTAATAGAAAAGTCCTTGTTCACACTGCTAATGATACCAGACACATACAGCTTTGTGAGGTTCTTTTGTTTCTTTCTATTGAATAAGAAGCTTTTTTTTTATTTTTTTTTTAAACAGCAAAATCTTACAGACAACATTTCACAGGTATCTAATTATGTGCTTCTTAGGGAAAAGTGGGGAGTGCAGAAAGAAAGAGGTTAAAAGGAAGTATATGACACCAAAGACTAAGGACATATATGGAGCGTATGCTTTGCTTCATAATTCCTCATCACTGATGGTTTTTGTTTGATTTTAAACTCCTTGACCCTATTTCTAAATTGTTCTGTACACCTTTCTTTCTCAGCTTTTTTGTAGGTTGTTCATGGATTCTTAGTATGCATAAATTTATGTGTGGACTTCTAGTATGCATATAACAAGTGTTATCCAGAGGAAGAAGAATAACTTAAGAAAGAATATATATGGGGAAAGGATGGAGGGTGCCTTGGAGCATCCCTTCTCATTGAACTCAGTTTCACAGGACATGATTTGTTTGGGGGCTTTCTGCTTTTCTCCATGAACTGGTGTTTCTTCATTTCTATCTGGGTTGTCTTGTTTTCAAGCCACTTCTTCAACTGAGACTTCAAACGTCTCTGATAGATNTTTTTAATAAGTATTTCTTCCTGTGGGGCAGATTCTGAATTGTCTTTGCTGTTTCTAGCAATACAGCATTACTATGTTTTGCCTCTAAGCCATAGATATAAAAAAAGCTTAATGGCTCACACTGGTTCTTGCTTGCACTCCAACTTCAGACTTACATTTATGTATATGATGATGTCAATCACTGTGGAAAGGAAGTCATGATTCTAGATGTGCAGGGTTTGATGGTGGTGACATTTATCTTGCAAGTCACCTAAACCACCATTTTAATAGTGCTGTTAAACAAGAACAGTATATTTCTTTCTCCTGGGAATTTTTTTTGACTCCCATAATCACTTGCAGTGCACCTTTAAAACTTTAGCGCTGCTCTTTCGTATTGAAAAAAGTAGCCGCAATAATTTTTAAGAAGTGTCAAATGCGGTTAGGCTGTATCCTCCTACTCCCCACCCCTGCCTGTCTCACACAAGTACGTGCTTCTGTTCATCTTTGTGAACATTTTCAGTTCTTAGTACCTCAATTTAAATTCCAGAATTCTGCCTTTGACAACTAAACACACAGACGAAATGCCAGTGTCTACAAACAGTCACTTGAATCTTGATAGCACTTGAAAGTCGACATTTTATTTTTCTGATCATGGCTGCCCATAAATACTGTTGTACCTGTGCCCTTCAGTACTATGATTTCTTTTCCCCCAACTGAAAAAATGAGCGTATCATGGTTTAAACCCAGACAGGAGGTAGGAACATGTAGCCACTCGTGCAGTTCTCACCCTTCTGCCAGAAGGTCATGGAGACAACTGAAAAAAAAAACAAACAACTTTTTTGAAGAAAGCCTTTGGCACGTTGTTTCTTTCTTGTTCTTGGTTGGATATTGAAGAGGTTTGGTAATTTCTGTGTAGGGAAACAACTACATATCTTGTTTCGAGTCTTACTGAAGATTTGAAAATCTGCTCCAGTTATAACAGAAGCCTTGACTTTTTGGTGAGTAGCAGCAGGAAAGTCATGATCTCTATGAACGTCTCTTAGCTGCAAAGTATAGGAGGGGCAAATGCAGATCCATATGTTTAACATGCTTCACCAAACAGTTCCTTCCTCTCCTGACATCCTTTCACAAGGCCCAAGCCCCACTTGCATATTTTACCAGTGAAGGTACTTAATGATATGAGTAGTGCAATTATTTTCATAGGTAAAATTAGGAGTTTAGATCTGTTTTATTGTGAAGTACTGTTTACTATTCTACATGTTCTAGTCACATGCACAGAAATTGTAATTCTAGACTACAATTCATGTGCATTCATTTAGGCAAATCATATAAAAGCAATTTTAGTCTAAAAAGACAACATTGACAAAAACTATCAAATTAGGAAATCTGCTGGCAGTGAAGATCAGAAGTGTTGCGTGGAGACTTAATAAATTAACCAACAGGCTTGGCTATAAGCCTGTGCCTATAATGCATGTAGTTGTAAAGGCAACATTATAAAAGTATCTTTAGCAATATCATAGTTAGGTATGGTAACATTTGCAGTTTAAGCAGGATTACTATCTTCTGCTCTTGAAATGATTGAAGTTTATCTCTAAACTGAACAAAATATATTTTATGGAGCATTGCATTTTCTAATGTTTCTCCATGAAAATTTGTTTCAAATGCACTGCTCATGATCCTGCTTATTCTTGTAGAATAAAAAAATAAAAAAAATAAAAAATAAAAAATCACTAGCTACACTGGAAAAAGCACAATTCCAAATAAAACCAAATAATTTTATGATTTACAAACAATTATAAAATCCTTATATAAGATTATTGCATTTATGTAAATAGAAAATCATAGAAATACCCATGTGGGATATAGATAAAAGATCACGATGATAAAACTTTATGGTCTGTTATCTTGATCCAGCATGACGCAAATATTTTTTATTATACATCTGCTGATGTTTCCATGTTTGTACTCCCATTAGGAAGTAGGACTTTTTAGGGATTTGTATCAGGAGAAGTTAAAAATTGATAGAAAACTTGCCAATTAAGTACATTTGACAAATTAAAAGAACACCAAAAAAGAGTAGAAAAATATTTAGAATAAATTATAGTCTGTCAGGAAAGGGTAAATTGAAGTAAGAAGGAGCAAATGGGTGGTTATATCCAAGTAAAATATTTTGGTGATGAGAAATTATGAAATACAGGTGATGTATTACAGAGTATTTTTTTTTTTTTTCACACACTGCTTCTTAGCAGTAACAAGGAGATTAATTAAACCTTATATTAAAATAAACAGTAGGTGTCTGTGTGGTTAAGTATTAGAAAGGCAATTAAATATTCCTGAACATTGTACAATATTATCACTATAATGGAATTGATTATACCGAGTATAGGAATTAATGTTAACCATGCTGTCATTTAAATAGTACATCTTAGGTGTACTCCTGGGAAATAAGTTCCCTCAACGAGCAGAAATCCAGATTGGGAGAGAAGATAAAAATGTACAATGAAAGTACCTTATCCTATGTAGGTTATTATACTGCTCTTATAATACCTGATTACTTTTTGGTGGTGCATTAAGCCTATGGGATTAGCATCTGTTGCTTAGCACTCTGCTATTGCATGATGAATCCTGTAGATTTGGGTGAAGAAGGAACAGGGAAGCTGTGAAAACTTGCTTAAATATTAAAAAAGTCTACATGTGGAAATGTTAAATAAAAGAGAAAGAAAGAGCAGTAATTATGAAAATTATATCTAGTTAGGTGAAATAGCACAGATTTACATGTCTTGACTGACACTGCAAAGATTTTTGGAAGTTGAGGCTTGTAAGAGGTAGCCATTTGATCCATGAAGATTGGTCTTTATTTCAAGAGCAGTTCAGAAATGTCTGACAGACTGTTAAAATGTATAACAACCTATAAAAAAGGCCAGAATTTTTCATTCTTGGATTTTAATCAACTTGATATTTAAGATAGAAAGGAACAAGGTTTGCAAAATATAGCATCTTTATAGCTCTTCTGGGAGATTTTTCCCAAGGCAGAAGGAATTCTAGAGAGTGTTCTTTGGGTAAATGCTGCTGTGACCAACAAGGATTGCTGGTACCTGGGCAACCTGCCACCTTGTGCTTTAACTAAGCAATGGTAGGGAGATACCTAGAAAACCTGTATTCAGAATATATTCAAAATGAATAGCAAAAGGAGGATAGGCAAATGCAATTAAGTTAAAAAATAAAACTGTGTTCAGTACACAGAAAAAAGAAGTTAACTTTCAGGGATTGAGAGACCTCTAAATATAATCAAACACAAGCTAGAAGACTATGGAGTAAAAAAAACATCAAAGAACAATTGAAGAGAGTCTTTCCAAAATTATTTTTCATGGAATGGTTAGAGTTGGAAGGGACCTTAAAGATCATTGAGTTCCAATCCTCTGCCATGGGCAGGGACACCTTCCACTAGAGCAGGTTGCTCAAAGCCCCATCCAGCCTGGCCTTGAACACTCCAGGGATGGGGTTTCCGCAACTTCTTTGTTCCAGTTTCTCACCCCCCTCACACTAAAAAATTCTTTCTAAGATGTAATTTAAATCTCCCCTCTTTCAATTTAAAACCAGTACCCCTCCTCCTATTGCTACACTCCCTGACAGAGTGCCTCTCCAGCTCTTCTGTAGGCTCCCTTCAGATATCGGAAGGCCGCTATAAGGTCTCTAGTCTTCTGTTCTCTGGGCTGAACACGTTCAACTCTTTCAGCCTGTAATTAAAAAAAGAACCAATTCCCTCACAGAATCACAACAGGGATTGGAAGGGACCAGTCCAATCCCCCTGCCGGAGCAAGAACACCTAGATCAGATCACAGAGGAAAGCGTCCAGAGAACGTCTCCAGAGAAGGAGAGTTATAATAGAGCCTGTTATAATGTAAAATATTGGGAAATATTACAAAATATTTCACAAACCTCTGCAATTCTGGTGTAGTTTTACATTAATTTCTGTTGGAGGGTCAAAGAAAATTCTGGTTTAAAAATAATTGTTTAAATGAACAAAAGAGTTTCTGAAAAAAATACTCAAAAATGTACATAGTCAAAATATCTGTGTGCAGTATCTGTTAAAAATATGCCTAAGTAAATGAAATTTACTTAGACTAAATTTTTTTGATCATTTAATCTTAATCCATGTCTAACTTTTCAATTCTGTTATCTGCAAAAATGGGTTTGTAGCATGTTGAAAACATGATTTGCTCACATTGTTTTTATTTTGTGTCATAGGTGATTTTGTAAATGTTGCAACTGTCTTCCTCGTGGGCATTGAACAGTTCTGTGTTATGTCAAATAACAAATGGATGCTTCATTTTGCAACTTTTTCTTTAACCAGAAAGAGCAAAGCATTTGAAATCCCAATGTTTATCCTACTGAATACCTTAATACAGAAAACAATGCAGGGCTTGAATTTGGACCCAGATTTCATATAAAAATTGTGCTGGATTTTTACCTAAATCAGTCTATGACAAATAATCTTGTTTTCACAAATCCTGCAAAGGCAAAGCTGCATATTTCCGTAGTCCTAGTAGGCATTATTTACTGCTTTGAGGGATGAGATATTTAAGAGTTCATATAAGCAATTTGTAACTTTTAGGGGGAAAAAAATCCATGGTCCAGCTTGACTCAGACTATAGGTGGACAAGGTATTCACATCTGGGCATATTATCAACAGACAGATGCCTCTGGTGTTAAGTATTGCATGTGAATAATACCTCTAGGAACTTGTGTTTACCTGAAACATATGTGGTTGCTACCTAAAAATTTTTGTAAACTTTATGATTTACATTGTGCAACTTGACATCAGGAGCAGGATTTTCTTTCTTGAAGAGCAGAGCTTTTAATTTGCAGCAACTTACCAATTATCCTTCCTCTCCAGAAGTATTTTGTCAGCAGCAGTTTCTTACAGCACCATGGGGATGATCCCACAAACAGCTAATAACTATAGGAGAATTATATACATACATATATATATATATTCTATTGGAACCTAATTCCAAGGAGGGCTTCATGAGAGAGAGAAAGGGTGTGAGAGAGGTGAAACATTTACACTGTCTTACACTATACTCAAGAGAGTAAGACGTGTTTCACTGCCAAGCAATATTTTCACCAGGGTTCTTTGACTACATATGTTTCTGTGTGTAAACACATAAGTATCTACAGAGCAGCTCAGGATGGGCCATACACCTGTAGAATATGAATTTCTGTTGGTAAAAAACTCTCTAATATCAAAAGTAAATAGAGGGCTTGATCACATCACATTGATTACAAAAGATATTGACAAAATAAGAAAATTGAATAGTTTATTGTAAACAAAATTTGAGATGCATAATTTTTCTCCCATAGAAAAGGAAGAGCTCTCAGAATGAAAAATACAAAAGGAGGTTTGAATGAAATAGGGTTAGAAAATCTTGTTTGGCAAATATGTTATTTCCTATGATAAATTTTATTTACAAATACTTAGTGATTAGGATTATTATGACTGTCTGTGCAGTCAAATACTATATTAATTTTCGTTTTCATTAGTAGCTAATTCTAGTATGCTGCCACATATTTGAGAGCAAAGCAGTACTTATGCCTATTTATTTAGATTGTTGGGATATCCCAGGCTCTTTGCTAAGCATAGAGAAATCCATGTATGTCCCGAGCAAGAGAGATGGCTGATACTGTTGAAGACAGATGGAAGTGGACGAATGGGGAGGAAGTTCAGGGAAATGAGTAAGCCCTGTTGGTGATGAAAGCAACTTTCTGCCAGGTAGATAAGGACATAATTTATGAGGAGATCCCCCACATATATGTAGAGGAGACACTTGGCTATTTATTTGAAACTACTACAACTTGTCAGTAGATACCAGCATAAGATAATGATCTGAGGTAGATGATGGATGGTTTAGCTCATTTTAATTTTATATGTTACTGCTTATTGAGGCCTTCTGAGATGGTCAAAAGTATAGGAGTTTTACTCCACTACATTTTTATGTTTACATAATTAAAACCACCATTTGTTACAGGGGGCTTTGTTTTCAAGGCTCTCATGCTCAGCAGTTCTGTGTGCTTGCTTATGTTACTATGGATGGTTTCCTTAATTTCAGTGAGAAGGCTAATTGTAGGAAAGATGAATACAAGTGTAAGAGTTTGCATGATAAAGGCCAAAGACATTATACAGATCTATTGCTCTCCCAGAGCATGGAAATAAAAGCTTCATCACTGGATGTACTGGATTAAGGCCATAGTTAACTGCCTACTTTGTGCACAACGTTACATACTATCAAGTATATATTGTTCAAATTCGTATAGGAAATTGACTTTCCCTGTGGAAGTTTATTTCTCTTAAATTCACAATCCCATGGCTGCTATTCATCCTCTGAAGACAGAACTAGATTCTTTTTGCAGAACCTAACTGCATTTTAACTAAGGGGACTGTTTTCTACATGTTGCATTCTGCGTCTCTGCTGCTTGATAAAAGCTATCCAGAAATGCATTCCAGAAATCTGGTTGCTACGTTTCGTGCTCCGCAAGCACCGGTTACCATAGTGTTTTAGAAAAATACCTTTTCAGGAAGAGATACGTAATCAAATATAGTCCACTGAAGTTGTGCTGAATGGACCATCTGTTAACAAATTGAAAGTAAAGTGTTTGTAGATTAAATGATTAGTAACCTTTAATTTCCTGTTACAGTTGGAGAAATATAAAAAAGAGGGCATGAGAAAATCTTCAGAAGCATCCTTTTATGTACCCTGAAGCTGCCTACCCTTTGAATGTACCTCATTACAGATGTCTTGTGGCAGTGTTATAAACTGACCTTCTTCAACAACCATGTCTTTCTGGAAACCAAATCAGACAATTCCCTCCACCTACACTGTGCACATTTCTGTAGACACTCTACCTCTGAGCCACTGGAACAATTAATACCTCCTAGTGAGGAAGCCAAGATATGCCCAGTACTAATTAAAAAGCATTATATTCATATCAGATCATTCTTGTTCAAAGGTTGCTTTAAATGTTGTTGTTGTAATAAAAAAAAATGCATTTTTTTGTTTTTGATCCCAAAGAACTAGACATTATACAAATTTCAAGTAAAATCCCTTTAATGTCCTTAAGCCTATGTAAACATTTACTAGTCGTTCATAATTCCAGGAAGATGTTGAAATATAATTTGAAATGAAAAATAAAGGTATTCTGCTTATCACTAGGAAAGATAAAAACACCTTTTAGATACACAACCCTTGTTGATCCTTTGGAAACGCCTTTCTGCTGTTCAGGCATTGGGTATTGAAAATATCAAACCAGTAACTAACAGACTATGCTCTATGCTTTTGTTTAATGGTTCAACATATTTCAGGTTGTCCAGTTATCATCCTGTGCTTATTTTTAACACATCAGCCTTTGTCCAAGTCTACAGCTTCTTTGGCTGTCAAGTGTGAACTGGAACCATCTCTTAAGCTCAAGTGTGTTTTCAGCTACACTATGGCAATATTGGCTGTGGTGCAGTTCCTGTTTCCCCATCAAGAAAAGAATTTGATGTTAACATGTCTTTCAGAGGGTTATGTATTCACTGGGGCAGCAGATGTATGTAATATGAAATTTAATGAGCTGTGAAGTCACAAATCATATGAATTCACGTATCTTTAATAAAGCTGTGCATTGCTGAATTCCTTTACTGAATATGTACACATCATGTTTGGTATTTATCTTCTCTGTATCAAAGATTATCTGAGAAAATGTTCTCAATTGATTTGCCAAATCAAAACTTTGAGGCAATAATTCTATCTTTTTAGGAAAATTTTAATTGCAAATGTTTTCTCCAGTACAGAATTTAATTCAGATAAATGTGAATAATGACCAAGTAACCAAGGATCTAGTATCTAAGATACTCAACTAGTTGCATGAAAGCTTGTCTCAGTGCGGAGTTCAGTGCTCTGTGCTGGTAAGCTGTGAAAAGTCTTAGGGGTAGAAGTCTGATTGTACATGGGAATATTACCAAAATATGTAGCGCAGAAACTAAAGAAATGCCTTTATGTGATTGCACAATGTGAATTTCACACAGGTTTCACATATAATTAACATAGAATTGTATTTTGAAAGATTTTTGCTTGTGTGTGCTCTAAATCTTCTGAAAAGCAAGCTAATATAGTTAGTAGTGCTTTACCCAGAAAATGAGTTTTCCACTATTCCTGAGAGTTATCACTTCCAGACAACACAGTATCTCTTCTGTGATGACACCAACCAGCCATAGTGTGCCTTTTTGTTTCTTTGATTTTGTCAGAAATGCCAATTCATTGAAAAGAAAGCTGCTTATATTTGCACCATTTCCTTTTGGAATGAATTGTCAAAGATCCTGCCTGGACATTTTCATCAACCAAAGTTCATTTTTATATTTTAAATAACTTTCCAGGCCTATATTTAATGTATAAATACTTCTCCTCCCCACAATTCAATAACCTCTAAATTATACATGTATAGTGGAAGCAGGAGTTAAGATCCAGAGTCTTCTCTCCCCTGCCTTTGATCACTCATAGCCTGCTCAATCTTCCGAGAAGGCTCCATGCCTTTGATCTCTTCTGCCTCAGTCTCTACGTTGTTCAGGTTATCTGAGGATGTTGCTTATTTTTTTCAACATAGGTTTTACTCATAAAATCATGCCAATTCAAACAAAAAAAGAAGAAAGAAGCCATTTGTACTAAAACTATTGAAAAGGTCAAAATCTAGATGAATATTTAAAACATTTGAATATACAAAGAGTTAATTACTTCAATATAAAACTGCTTAGAAGTCTAGATTTGAAGGTTTGTGCTTATTTTGCAGACTCGAAAATTCACAGTAGGGGAACTGAAAAATGTGACATAGAAAACTGTTTTCTATCCAGTTTTAATAATTTTTTTGCTCCAAAAATAATTGATCCTTTAGTCTCTTGAATCAAACCTGAACCCTACATTGGGCTATAACACACATGTTCTTTCTTTTCAATAGAGAGTTATAACCTGAACAGGCTGTGGGGTTTTTTTGGCTACCAGAACTCAGCCTGCTAAGAATGCAAAGAAGCAAAGTTCATGCACAAGCCCAATGTTTTGGCAAGTGAATTCCTAAAACGTGTGGGCTGTGTTTGGATATGTGTACATGTATACATGTGCACAAAACATTTTGACGTTTTGGAAAGTAATGTCCAGATTTGCAGGAATATAAGAATATAAAGATGTATTTAACTTCCTTCCTGAACAAAATTAAGGATGTTTCAAAAATACTTATTTTCCCCCGTTGCACATGAGCAGTGAACCGTGCCTTACCAAGGTGTGAGACTGTAGTCAGTTATAGCAGGTGGAGCAAAGGTTCTATTGAAGGCTACTTCTGGCTCAAGGCAGCTAAGCAACATGCTCCTCTCAAATAACACTGCACAAGATTTTCATTTCTGAGCAGCCAGGACTCACACAGGGTCCTATGGAAAGGTATGCAGTAAAACCATAAAAACTATTTATCACCGATTGAGAAATCAATGGTACCAAGAATGTCCTTGCAGCATCTTTTTTATTCCTGGTCAGGAATGAGTCCTACAAAAAATAAGTGGCCCTGGAGGATCCTTGCTGCACATCCTGCTGGAGAGTAGGGGACCGGAAGCCCTCTGCGCTTTCTCCCGAGTTGCGTTTCTGCGATCCCAGACCTATATGGATTTTTCATTCTGAAGCTTGGGAGAGGATTGCTGTGGTGAAGATGTTCCCTTTATCTAGGTGTGCAACTCACCTAAGCACTGCAGCAGCTTTCGAAGGGGAGCATTGGGATAGGAATTACATTGGGGCAGGTTGAGGCACTAAGTGTGCTGCTAAATCTGCTAAATCAGGAATTCATAAAACAGTTTCTGGCTTCGATTCTGGCTATACTTGCCCTTGTCTTGAAGGAGAGGAATTGACATTGCTTTATTTATCCCAAGTAGAAAGCAAGTGAGGAATTATTTGTTGCTTATGCTCTTTGCTAGCTAAATTTCTGTTTACTCTCATCCAACTCTAGTGACCAGGAACTAGATCAAGGAATCTTCAGATTTTAGTTTTCAAAGGCAGTGGTTTAGTTGGTGCAAACCGTGTGGGTGGAACTTAGAAATTATCTAATTCAAAGTAGCACTTATGATTCCGAGCAGTGTACTTGACATCAAGCAATGTCAGATATTCTATGCTTCATACAGTAATGATAAATTGTTTATAAAAAATAAGTTAACCTTTGGTAAGCTTGGCTCTAGAACTGGAAAAAACATCTAACTGCCATACTCCTTAAATATATTGAAGAGTGATGTGCTAAAAGCTTTTAAATTTGGAAAAAATAGATGCTTCAGATTTTTTTGTCTGCTGAGTAGGGATGATAATATTCAGTTGCATTTGCACTTAGACCTGCAACCGACAAATGAGATAAAGAGAATGTAAGGAGTGTTCTTCTGTCTAAGACCTGGTGAGGGGATTGAATGTTAACCCTCTTGCTCTGAGCTGATTTAATGTTTCTGGAATGACAGTGGTGAAATAAATGGAGGAATAAATAAGGGAATAAGGGGAATAAGTGGAGTATGTTGGAGGAAATGTCTGTGGCAAATCTCTTCCTATCATCAAGTGAGAGAGGCTGGCTTTTCCTTGGGTCTTGCTTCTTTCAGCGCCAGCCGCCCTCTGGCACTGTGAAGAAAAGAAGGATGCCACCTGTTTGCAGTGGGTGATTTCTTTAGACGCTGGAATAGTTATCAGAAAAGGATCATCTGAATTTTCAGTAGCTATTTCAATTCATTATGGTTGCACCCTTTGCTATTTATGAATATGTGCACTCTTAAGAGAACAGCTGATCTTAAAAAACATCTGTGAAAGCTTTTCTCATGCGAACAAGAATATTGGTTGTGCATTACTTTGGTTTTGTTCCTATTTTTTTTAAAGTTGTTCTTTCTCCATTAGGAAAGCAGAAAGAAAGTTGTGAAGTTCAGGTACCCAGTCATACAGCCAAAGTGGCCAAAAGTTAAATAAGTTAGAGTTCATGCAAAGAAAAGTTTAGAAGAGAAGGAACTTAAAGTAAGATTGTTCATAAAAATTTCAGAGAGGGGAAAATTACAGTTAAATTTATAATGAATGACATCTCTGGCTCTTGCCATAGAGCATCTTGCTTAAGTTTCTTAATTTGGTTCTGTTAACCTTAAGGCGGGAAAAAAAAAGGTGGTATAGCGCCATTTGAAGATAAAATGAAAGTAGCAAGCAGATGATAGCTTTTCATTTGCATGCATTTTACAAATAATTTTTGTCACTTCTATATACTAGGGCCCTTGAGAATATGGTCTGCAGAGCAAGACCATTTTATCATGAAGTGTTATGCCGTGTATAAAAGTATATTAAAGTTATCCAGAAATGTTTAATATATGCAGCACTTGCACGTTCTCTTCACTTCGTTTATTTTCAACTTCTAACTCGCTGTAAGTACAGTAGCACCCTTGCCACTTGCAAGGGTTGACATTGCTCAGGGAAGACTCTGATTATCCCTTTCCAATTAGTTTGAAAACTGCTTGTTAAGCTAAGAACATTAGGGTGCTGGTTGCCCTGTGCGAGCTGAGTACAAACATGGAAACCGTATTGGGCTGTGAGCAGAAAATCAGCCCAGCCCAGGTTTCCTGTCCTCTTTGCCTTCCCCTTCCTGCCTCCCCGGGTGGAGAAAGGACTGGTGTCCTCTTCTCCCATGGAGAGGTTGATCCCATTTAGCCTTCCACCACCCAGCCTCCCTGCCTCCTCCAGCTGAGGATGAGCAGGGCCAGGCATTCCCGCAGATATGTCTCTTTGGTTCCCTTTGTGTCACCCTCATATTTGTTCATAGGCAAAGCACTCTGAGTTTAATCTACATCTCTAATTGTTGCTAGGCACATATGCAAGTGATTTTTTTTAACAGCTTTTTAACATCCTTTTTGAATATTGGTGAAATGAATACTCATTATTGAGGGCTACCACATACTGAAGTGGTTTTCTGCACAGGAAAATAAAAATGACTGTGTAGGATTCCGTGTCTGTCATACCTCAAAAGCTGTTGCTCAGATTTGCCCCACTCAGACTGCCTATTATTTGTAATTAGTGGCAAACACCCTTCTGAGATCTGAAATCCAGGCTGTTCCCTTGTGCTTTTCACATACCATCATGATAATAATAGTAGTAAATTTGAACAGGATATGAATTCATTGTATTTGAGTTGGAGGTTTCTAATGAAACCATTATTTTTCACCATGGTTCAAAATGCACCTGGATTTGTAGGTTGCACCCTTATGAGTGGAACCTTTGAGGATGCTGATGTGTTGTGGCCTAAATATTTTTATGGTCAATGGTAAAATGGAAGGTGGAATGTACTGAGCTCGAGTCCCATGTGCTCTGTTAGTAAAAAAAAAAATAAAGTAACTCTTTTGATCTGTTGAATCAAATCTACTAAAACTACTAAAATGATAAAAATGGAATCTCAAGATTTGGTTTCTACATAATTGTTAATTAAAGCATTTGAATTGGCTTCATGAGTTCTATAAACCTGGAGAAATTAATTTAGTTTTAAATAATCTCAAAGAGATTATTTAATATTGGAGATCTTTATAGGAGAATCCACCACAAAGAGACTAGTTAAACTCAAACGTCTTGAAGGGAGAATCCACCCATGTGTCATTTTTATGGCTGAGGCATAAAAACAACACCACCAAAATTTGCTCGTGCTCCTTAGGAGACAGTGTGCTCCCTGTAGTCCAAGCTGTTGGTGGAGTGACAAGCAACATTTCTGCTTACTGGTAGCACCTAGGCAGCCATCTTTAGTTCAGAGAAACCCTTAGAGAAAGGGGTCTCCAGATGCAAAAACATGCACATGGCTTTTCACTTTGAAAGACCATTTGAGAGTGCTGACACCATGCCACTGTGTTGGAGGGCTTTCCTCTGGCTGATAGCGCTTAAAAAGCTCCAAATCTGGAAAAGAGAGGAACTAAGCCATGGACCTATTTACTGGGATCATAGCCAGTTTTTCTTCTACCAGGGAGATCCCACCAGTTGAACCTAGGTGTGCTGGCTTGGCAGGCAGAGCAGGGTCACTTCTGTCCCCTGATGCTGTATCCAACACCTCCTCCTGTGTTCTTAGCTGCTATTAGGCTATGGTGTCTGCTCCTTCTCCCAGAGCTCTACGCCTCACTGGTATCACCCTTCATCATCTGGAGAGGATTCCATGAGCCCTCTCCTCCTCCCAGCCATGTCTGCCCTCCCCTCAACCTGGGTGTAGATCTCCAGAGTATTCCAGGAGAAGGCAGGGGCTGTCCCACTCTGCCAGCCTGCCACCTTTGTTGCCCAGGTCCCGGTCGGGGGTGCAGCCAGCCCCTGCAGCCCTTGGGCTGGTGGACAGCCCTAGGACCTCCCTCTGAGGGCTGAGCTGCCCTCATAATAATCTTCCTCCACTTCAAAGCCCCCATTCTCACACTTCCTTCCTTCCTTTAGTAATGAACCTTCAATTTCCTCCAGGTAAATAAAGTGAAACTGGAAAGAACTGTAAAACAAAACATAAAAGTAGCCGAACTGGAGAGTTACTGCCCTCAGTGTCCCTGGGAATGGTTTTTCCTGTCCTCCCGCTGCGGTTTCTAGCCTGTTGTCTCTCATTTTATTTGCCCTTCCTTACCAGTTTGTAGCTGTAAGCTCTTTAGCATGCAACCTCCTCTTTGCGGGAGCGCTTGTACAGAAGCTAATAGGCAGAGGGGCTCCTCCCATGGCTCCATTTTCATTAATGGGAGGATCAGAGAAATTGCCACATTTTTAACATCTCTTTTGCAGTCACTATTAAGCTTCTTGGTGTAGAAACAGCAGGTGGATTTTTGTTAGTTTGTCATTTGTTTGTTGATAAATTCTTCTGTGCAATGTTTTTAGGTGCTGGGAAAGCAAGGGTTTGTTGCTTAGTAGGTTAGGTGGTATTTTCATTTGGAAGTGACATTTGATGTGACATTTTACTTCAGAACAATAGATGGGCAAAAATTGCAGGTCTGTAGCAGAAGAGTTGTGTCTATTATTTAGTCTATTTAGCAACTTGCATCATTTATAAATTCAACCTGATCGCATCTCTTCTCACAAAAGCCAGATTAAATGCGTTTTGAAGAAGGGAGGCTGCTGACTGGTCTCAAATGTGCTGGTTTGCAAACTTGTAGCCCAGCTGTCCTACTCAGTAGTGAAGATAAGAGGGCTCAGATGAAGGGGTTTGTGCTGCTGGAAACACAACCAGCTTTCTCAAGAGACCGCTTTGAGGGAGATTGCAGCAATATTGCATCCCCACTGTTGCTAGTGGGTATTGCCACACACACACGTATAATTTGTGCTAGATAAAATCAGGAGGTAATAAAGACAGGTAAAGAGACAAGATGAGAGATCAGCTGTGTACTTTTTTGGGTTGGTTTGGTTTGGTTCTTTTTCCTTAGAGAGCAAAAATATTTAGGGGATGCCACATTAACTCAGGGAGAAGCGAGGGCTTTAAATCAGAAAACTTGTGTTGTAGCAAGTGCTTTATTTTGGGAATCATTTCAGTATGCTATGAAGGGAAGTTGCAGACTAGACACGTTTACTAGACCTTCAATTGCTACAGTTAGGAAAAAGGTGCCTTTTTTAAAAATTATTTTTATTTTTATTTTTGTTCTCCTTTTCCCCCCTCCCCTTTTTAACGACAAGAAGCCAGAGTTTGCTGTGCAAATGAGGCAGGCTTTGCAAGAATCAGATTCACTTTGGACGACTCTTCACATTCCTAGTCATCATTGCATTAGGCAGCACAATTCCATCTCTGGTTGATGGGCAGAAAAAGTGGGCAGCCTGCCAGGTAGACGTTTCCATGGCTCCCAACCCCCAAAGGTGATGCGTTTTTCAGCTAATTCAATGAAGAGTGGGCTGAACTTTGGGTATAAACTAGACAATAGCTGCCTTCGCAGTATCAGCAGAATGGTTTATGGGAATGCACTCCACATTTGGCAGAGCGTCATGTGACCTTACGGCTGAGATTTTGTGATGGTGCCAACGGAGACTTGGAAAGCAGCGCCCGTTCTGACTTTTTTCCTCTTTTCTTACATGGCTCAGAAAATGGTGGATCTTAATACTTGACTTTAGCCAGACTCAGCAAGCGATTGAGCTTTGAAGCACAACTTTGCCTTTATTCTGGCTTTTTTGGCACACCACCAGGAGGCTGTCCCTTTCACGCCTGATAAATTCCGCTTCTTATCTCCAAATAGAAAAAAAAAAGAAAGAAAGAAAGAAAATATAAGCAGAATATTTATACTTCATAACTGCATTTTCAAACTCATGCTTTATTTTTTTAATTGCTGAGCTGTAGCTTAGAACAGCCCTCCTGAGTGTCTGAAGGCTAAAAGTTGTTTTTTATTTTTCTGGCGTGGTGGGTTTTTTGGTTTTTTTTTTTTTTTTTTTTTTTTTTTTTTTTTTCTCCTTTTTTTTTTTTTGTGGTGGGGGGTTTTTTTTTTTTTTTTTTTTTTTTTTTTTTTTTTTCCTTCCTCCTGTTTAATGAACAGGCGTTTGAACTGGGCAAACGGGGCGTCAGCATTGAACATGAGATCATTGCAGCGTAGTGTAGCAAACTGGCACCCTGCCTTTTCACCCCTTTGCTCCGGCAGATTTGTGCAATCCCCATTTATAAAACCGGCGCAGGGGCGAGGTGAATTTTCTGGTCTCTCCCCACCTCTAGTCCTGTGCAGGCAGTTGCGGCAAGGATTGGTGCAGCTTTTGCGCAGTGCTTTGTGCCTGGAATTCCAAGAAGAGCGAGAGAGAGAGAGAGAGAGAGAGAGAAGACAGGCATCCTGGTCTTCTTCCGAGAAAGAACAGGAGCCCTAAGAAGAAGAAACAAATCTGAGTTTGTCCTACATACAAGAGTGCAGAGAAAAAAAAAAAAAAAAAAAAAAAGGAACTCCCCTGCTTCCAAAAAAAAAAAAAATCTGGCATGTTTCACTACAGAGACATCAGGATGTGTTAGAGCTTCTTAAAACAGTGTAACAAAACGAGCCTAGGAGATTGATTCGTTTAGTGAAAAAAAAAAAAAAAAGCAAGAAGGAATGAATTTTTTGTTTGGTTGGTTTTTTTTCACTATTGCTCATTTAGCAGTATTTGGCACTGGGTGAAAACGTACCTTTCATATCAGGTATAGATACTTTTTCTTTTTTTTCCTCTTCTTTTTTTAAGCCATTTTAAACCTGTTGTTTAGAAACTGAGTCCTTGTGTATTAATTTTAACGTAGTCAGCTGTTCACACTTTTTAGAACTAACTTTTTGGGGGGGTGTTTGATCTAATACTGCTAAAAATAGAAAATAAACAAAAAATCGAGGGTCTGTAGAAAGAAGTGATTAGGCACATTTTGTCGTAGCGAAACACTGGAGTTGTGCAAAGACCTTAATGTTACATTTATTCAGTCTAAGCTTTGGTTATCTCTAAGAAAGTTGTGGGTATTTAGATCTGGTTGCTAAGGAAAGTAAATTCTTTTTTTTACAGTGTGACTCATGCTTTCAGTTTCTAAAGAGGGGAAGAGTAAAAAAAAAAAACAAAACGTGTTAAACTGTAGGAAACAATCGCTCTTGTAGCCAGTATATGAAAGTTATTATGGAGTTAATTTTTATACGAGTTTCTTACAATTTCTATCGAAATCCATTACAAAGAAATCAGTGTAATAAGCAATGGAATAAAAGGCACATTATTGGGACATTCATGAAGTAAGCCTGGTTTGCCGCTAGTAACAGTGACTATTTTAAGATGTTCGGTAAAGAAGCACTTGTCCAGGAATAGCTGAAAACAGTATTTAAGATATCCATTCAGAATGTTTGTGATAAGTGCATGCAGAGTTAAAGTAAGCTTTAAGCATATGATGCTTTGGTAGAGCCTTTTTCTTAAAGCGTTTGTCTGTCTGCTGTAACATATTACTAGGCAATTAGGAGTGTGTGTAACAAAATTCATTCTGACTGACAGATTCTGAAAAGCTCAGCCAAATCGGTGGTTTATGAATTTGGGGTTTTTTTTAAATATGTTTTCCTAGTATTTTTAATTTATTTTAAAAATACAGATGTCCTTAGCTAGAAATTAATTTGAAATTTATAGTATCTTTTTCATTAAAAACTGATTTTTTTTTCAAAATGTTCACAATAGGTGTTTGTTTCATAAAAAACTTTATATATATATATATATAATGACTTTACAAAATAGAATTGTTTTAAAATGTGCTTCACTTTTTTATACATTACTGATTAGACGGTAGCTTCTAAGATTATATGCTAATTTTGCTACCTTATATTTTTGTTGTTCTGCATTGAATTATGGGAAATTGCTGCATAGAGACCTTATGTATATGACACATATACCTCCATTCATCCATTTTTAACCAGAATATGTTTCTTAGATTTATGGTGATACTGCTCTCCCCAATAGTTTTGTTAGAATAATTACGTATACCATCAGTACCTAAGTCTGATGAGAAACTAAAGCTTGCACTAGCTTAAAAGAACTTTTTTAAATTCTATATCTGATGTTAATAACCATATCTTGTTTGTTGTTTTTTATTTTTCCATAAAGTTTTGCAAACATTTTTTGATTTAAGGCTTTTACTTTATTCCAGTATTTTTATGAAGTTCTGTGCCAAATTACTTTATCATATGCATTACTTTATTAAAAAAAATTAATTTTTGTTCAGCATGCTCCTTCCCTCCTGGAATTCCTAATAAAAATAATTTTTTGGTGGGGTGAAAAAACCCTAGGAAATACTAAATGAAATAGTCCCTTTGCCAAAGCGTGCGTGTTCACAGCATGTCTTCCCATGGCCCTGAGAAGGGCGTCAGCAGTGTGTCGGGTTTATAGCTTAAAAGCATAATTACTAATTTTGTGTGTGTTTCATGTTGTTCTGAAAACACTTTACATAAAACAGATATTTAAAAATCTTCCTGTCACTTCTTTTTATTTTAGTAAAGAAAAAAAAAATAAAATGAAAAAAGAAACAGAAGAAGTTAATTATACCAGAATTCAGCGAAGGTAATACAGTGATCTTAAATATATATTTTTTTTGTTGTTAAAAAATAGTCTTAATGGCAAGAATATGAAGCAGGTTAGCTTTAAAATAATTTCTATTCTTAAGAGAGCCTACAATTATAATTTCACAGATAGATATTAAACTTTTGTTCTGATTACTTTCTGTTGGGAAAATTGCAGTTCGTGTATGTTTCCATGAAGCTTTAGCGTGATATGAAAGATCAACACATAATTTGTTCTTTTGTTATGTCCGGTAAATATATAACACTTATATATTTACTAGTATATTTTTATATTCTAGTATATTTCTAGGACATATGTCTATTTGCTAGTATATGATTATAATGCAATGGCCAATTCCTTTTGAAATATGGAATAACTCTTCTATTTAAAAAAAAAAATAAGAAAGAAAATTGGAGAAGCAATTTTATAGATCTTATTACAATCATTCAGTAAATTATATATGCAGTCTGCATACTTATTTCTGATACTAGGATAACTGGTTTGAGTGCTTGTTTTACATTCTGTCTCCTCAGTGTCAGCAGAAAACAATTATAAAAATATAATTTCTTATGAATGTTGAAGTGTTGTATATAAAGTGAAAGTAGGTTTAAAGCAGACTGTTCTAGAAAATAAATTAACATTGTTTTGAGGTACAAAAGTGTACGCTTGGACATGCAAGATTTAATCCACTACATTAAAA
>VZTM01015183.1:14353-33385 GCA_013400555.1 Jacana jacana | reverse complement strand
TGTCATGTTTATAAGGTTAGCAAAAAGCAAAAGCTTACTCAAACAAAATCCTCCATGAGGCCTCTCTGTTATGACTCTCCAGCTTAGGAAGGTGAATAAGCTGTTTGCTACTATGACCTTTGTAGGTTTTGCTTGAGACCATGAGATTGACTTTGCTCAAGCTCTGTGTGACAAATTTTTCTCAAGCAAGTTTCCTGGACATGTAAGGCTCACTTTTCCCTAATGTGCACCCAGCCTTGTGGTGTCTACAGTATCAAAACAGATTTATACATCGAGAAAAGATGATTGTCAGTCTGAGAAATGTTTAATATGTGTGTTTATATATGTATACTCTTGGGGTTTTTTTGCATGACACTTGATTGATACAAAAAAAAAAAAGAAAAGAATACAAACCCAAAATTCTTCATCTCGTTAACTGTAATTGGTTTGCTGAAACAAATTTGCTAAGGTCACCAATCTTAGTGGCAAAGCTGATTCAAGCAGCAGCTGTGTCTCCAAACCCTTGTGTGAGGGCCACTGCTGAAGCTGGTATCACTGTGCAAGGACATCTTCAAGGGCTGGGCTACATGGAAGAGAGAAGCAGCAAAGCTATTCAGCTCTATGCTAAGTAATGTACTAGGCTCTTTCCTCCAAATGATAACAACTTTTGATCTCCAGTTAGGCTAGATTTATCCAGTACTATGTATCTTACCATATTAACTTCTAATTTCTTCAACCCTACTGCCCAAATATATATTTCCAGGTTGCATATTTTAAAGAACCAACCTCAGACCACCTAATTCACATATTGCCCCTGTGTCTCATCACTGACTGTATAGGAAGGCAGTGTCTGTAAACTCTCAGTAGTAGTTAGCCTATATTGATTATGACCCACACGAACTTGGAGATGAAACTACATGCTCGAGTCCAGCTGAAGTGCCACAGCTGGCAGTCTGGCTACAGCCACCGGGAGGCTTTGCTAAAATGTATTTTTGTCTCTAGATGGCATTTACTCAAGATGTGACTTGGGAAGTGCATGATTCCTGTGGTGATAAAGGGGTTTTTGAGAGTCATTATTATAATATAGTGTAAAGTATATTGTTCTTCTGAAGCCTTTAGCTTCTGATATAAGGATAAGTAGAAGTATTTTTATTATTATTTCAGTTTTGAAGTACATCTGTTACCAGAATGGCCAAAATGTAAATTTTAGTGAGAAGTCTAAGAACCTAACTCATACTTAATATAACATTTTGAAGTGATTCTGTCCTTTGCCCAGAATGTCTTGGGCATTTAGGACCCTACATCCTGTTGATTTACAACTTATGGCCAAGATTTAAAAGAGAAATCTCAGGTGCAAAGGCATTTTTACAACTTTTTGACCATAAGCTTCACAATGAGCGACCTAATTGCAGGATATTAAATATATGAACTGGTTGATGCTGCCTCTAGGTCATGCTTCTGAATGTGAGATGCTTACCTAAACATGGAGTGTCAATATATTCTTAGCTACTTTTATGAGAAAATAGTGCCCTAATTTCTCTCCTCTTGCTGCTGTAAAGCAAGACAATATAAACAATGTAGTTAGAGACAAAGTGTGCAGCTCTGAAAAATTTGGGTGTTTAGTAAAATGTAGTGAAATTAAAATTTAGTTTAAAGCTTTGGCTGTATCCAGATAGAGGCCCACAGCTTAAACAGAAAACAATTTGCACATGTGATACGCCTACTGGTGCTGCTACCAGCCATTCAGGTGCTCAAAGCAGGCATACAACTCCTCTCCTCTTGCCCTGTGCTGCAAGGGCAAGAGAAGTTGTCTGCAGTGGGAGGCTGTGTTGTCCCCAGCCTCCTGTTGTAGAGGCAAATGCTGTCAGAGAGTGCTGCCTGGGGACTCATGCTTCCACCCTCAGGCACTAGCAGGCACTGTCATACCAGGGGCACCCGGGAGCCCTTCTGTGCTGTTGAGGCAGGGGTGGCTCCCATGGGCACGGGGTCTGCTGCTGCCCCACAGCCCGACTGAGGACAGGGACAGGCAGACTTGTGTCCAAAAGAAAGGAATCAAGTGTAGCTATTAGTCAAGTTGGGGTTTTTTTTTGGCTAAGATAGTCCAAGTACTGGTCTATGGAACTAGTGAACATGCAGTCTGCCTAATGAGTGCATTATTTATTAGCTGTGTGAGCTGCTGGAAATACCAAAGTGGATAAGGGCTGTGATTTGAGGCTGTGGTGCTGGGCCCACACAACTCTCGAAGCTGGGAGCCAAGGACGCAGAATCCTCACAAGGATTCATGGAAGTGACCATGGAAGTCCAGAGCAATCATTGGGGTGCGCGCATCTTCGGGCAGGTGAAGGTTTGTGTTAAGAGTACCTTCTCATACATGAGGACTGGTCGTTGTTAGTTACTATGTAATTTAATTT
This sequence comes from Jacana jacana, assembly GCA_013400555.1. Lineage (NCBI taxonomy): Eukaryota > Metazoa > Chordata > Aves > Charadriiformes > Jacanidae > Jacana > Jacana jacana. The sequence continues at coordinate 30,995 of VZTM01015183.1, read as the reverse complement.
GACTCTAATTTAATGACAGTTCTTAGTAGGCAAGATGATTTGCAAGGCTGATTTCCAGTTTCATTGATTGGGCCCTTAATTTATTTGAACTTGCACTCAGAAACTTCATCAGGATTTAATACAAGTCTGCAAAACCAGCTTGGTAAGGAGTTTTTTGATCGAACTTGAACCCAAATGCTTCAACAACAAACATGTCAATGAGGTGCAGTGTAAAAATATTTTAAGAAATAAAATTATTCATTAAACTTTGGCTAAGAAATAATGGATTGGAATTATAATAATAATGGATTTCTTCCTTTCTTGAGGATTTTTTTTTCCCAAGCTCTCATACTCAATTATCTCTTCAAAGGAAAACTAAAGATCTCATTTTATGAGTTTTGTAGAATGAGCTTTTGAAGGGGAGATCTCAGAGATTATCACTGCAAGACTTTCACTGAAAAGAAGTAAATTGTAACTTCTGAAAATCTAGGATTTTATTTATTAGTAGGAAAATTAACAAATACCGAAGAAATACTGCAGAAATACCTGCCACTGTCTCCTAGTTATTTTCAAACTGTATGTTTTATTCAAAGCAGAGATTGCAATGCATGAAAAAATATATTGCCTGGTTTTGAAGTCTATCAGCTATTTGCTAAAAACAAAAATTATTTTTTTAATATTTACCAGGAAGCATTCATAAATTTTAGAAATGAATGGTCAAAACAGAGAGGAGCTACCAAGGGATTACTTAATGATAATTTTTTCATTACCTTTTTCAATACCAAACTTTTGCACCTTAACTAATCAATGAAGAAAGCAGCAAGAGACACAGACTACGCCTGCACAGGAGGAAGAAAGGAATAGGGAGGATGAATTATTATGTGGAAAGAAGCATAAGAAGATGCAAGAGGAGGAAGGAAACTGAAGAGGCACACAGAATAAGACAGAGGATACAAGGAATGGGTCTGTAGTGGCTGGGCATTTGTACTCAGGGAATGGACAATGGGCATGTAGGCAAAGGAGTCCAGGGTGGTGGAAAAAAAACAAAGAGGACTAGAAAGATGTGGAGAAAGGACATGAGGATGTTGTAGTTTTGCATTGTTTTGTTTCATCCACCTTAGTATATGATGGAAACTCTAAAGAGTTTCTTTCTTAAGAAAGAAAGAGAGAGAGATAGAGATTGATTTATAGTGATTTATAGGCCAAACTTCATATTTGTAAATAGACAGAATACCTTTATGGGTAGAAAAACCCACTTTAAGTCTAAATTAGAAGGGTGGTGTATCTGAAGAGTATTAGTTGAGGGTAGCACAGATTCCAGATGTATTGAAACCGTCTCAAAATTACCCTATACTCTTGAGCATTAGAAACCCACAAAATTCAACGCTGAAGATAAACCGCAATGTAGCAATGGAGATAATCATAACTGGCTAATACTCACACAGTTAGGTGATGTATCTAATGATGCCTGTTAGTTCAGTCTAGTCTAAGACAACAAACACTAAGTGGTTATATTATAGCCATATTATTACTGCACAGTGTCATCATAAGGAAGAATTTAGCTGGTGTGTGCCCTTCCTTTGCTTCTCCTCAGTTTTCTTGCGTAAATAAGAAATAGAAAACACTCAAAATCCTGAATCAAAATGAGTAAGATAACCCCAGCTTTTATATGAACTGTAATTAATTTGCAGCCTGTTACCACAAAACTTAATTTAGGGAAATTCCTAGTTAGAATCAAGAATGTTAAACATTTGTGTGAATAAGAACAGTATGTGCAGCGGCGCTAGAAGTAGCAATATTTCTGATTCAAACCATGCACTGCAGAGTTGTTGAGGTTACAAAACTTCTTCCCTTTTAAAAGTAAGTGCTTTATGAGAGAATGAAGTTATTGACTGCTGATCATTTCCAGACACAGAACGGTGGTCTATTGGTCCCTTCCAGAGTGTAATAGCAGTTCCACATGATGCATATTAGTGGAATATCTCATTAATTCCCTAAATATCACTAAACTGGTCAGTAATTATAAGTTCCCACCTCCTTAAAGAAAATTTATCTGCCTCAAATATTTCAGCCCTATAAAAACATCTGTAGAATACAGAATCTGTTGAACAGCAGCTTCTACTTTGTGAGATACCAGGATCTTAACCTTAGCTATTGTTCTTATTGAGATCAGCATTCAATATCAATATCTACCACATCTCTAAAACATCTCTTTCCAAATGTTACATTTTTAAGGCCATCAGGTACATTTCTCATTGAGTGAAGTCTGAGTGAAGACTTATTTCAAAACTGGTATTAATGGAAACAGAATCTGTGCACAAAGCATGATACTTGAAATACTGGAAATGTAGCTGTCTTTGTTTAATGCAATAGTGTTTGAAAATTATTGCTCTTCTAAAAACTGCTGTATGGCATCAGAATTGCAGGATTTTAGCAGCTTTAAATCTGCTTTAAAATTTAAACCTGTGAAGTAAATATGTGTAAATATATTTGACAAATACCTAGGAATATTTCTTAATGAAAGCATGCACATTCAATTTTAACTCTGTGGGATGCAAGGGAGACAGAAGACAACCTAATATCTGCTTTCTCTGGCCCCCAACCTTTGTCTCCATATATGTGGCTTTCATTCATCTTGAAGATCTGTTGAAGAATCTCAAAAACAAAAGTACATGGAGATAAGAGATGGAATCTTAGAGGGTTTTTTCCTTGCATGTTAGTTACAAGGATACAAATTCATGTAATCTATATTATGTTTTAGAATATTAAATTTTCTTAGGAATTTAAAGCTATTTTAACAACCCCCCCCCCCCCAAACAAAACAAACAAAACAAACAAACAAACAAAAAACCCCAAACCAAAACAAACACCCAGCCAAGCCAACCAATTTCATTGTTCTAGGGTGACATTTTCATGAAGGTAGTTTTATCAGTCTTTGCTTCATTAGTATAAAAGTTTCTTCATTTATACTGGAAAAAGAACAAGGCAAGTGATAAATGGTTGAGGGTTCAAGGTGAATTCTTGTCACTTCTTAAGGCACTAGAAGTTCACCCAGGTAAAGAAATAGCGAGACAATAGTTCTGTGCTACAGGGAAATAATTATGAGATGACTAAATGAGACCGTTATAGAGGAGACAGGAAAGTATATACAGAATTTGCACACAGAAAGTGTCCAAATTGAGTCTTAATAACAGCATGTTATTTCTGGGACAAAATAATTATTTAATGTATAAAAAGAAATTATAACTAGAAAAAAAGTATTTAAAAAAAAATGTACTGCCAAAAGAAATGGACTTTATTGCTAGGAGTAGGAATGGTCACAGCCAAAGGAGAAATGAATCATTAACGGTCATCTATTAGACAAAGAAAATTATTCTACGATACTTGACTCTGTAATCCTAAAAGTCCTTGTACTTGCATGTCTTAACATCATCTGAATAACATAATCTAATAAATCTAATATTTAATTAGTGCTCATTTGAAACTGTACAATAACAGTTCAAAATTAATCAACCGAAGATCATGAACTAAAAGAGAATGATTATAAAATAAAAAGCATAATGGAAATTTTTTTAATTATTTTTCAGCAAATAATGTTTGCAGGCTAGCTGTCTGAACTGTTGCCTTTTTGCCAACTTGTGTATACAGCAGTTCCACAACATCCACTTAAAAATATTACTATCATCAGTATATGGAAGAAAAATAAAACTATTCACTACTAGGATTACAATTCACAGCCTTATGAAAAATTCACTGGACATTTCAGTAGCATAGGTGTGATGTACCTTTAAGTGAAATGTATCCATGTAGGACATTTACAAGTAGACTGATCAAGCATTAGGGAATAGTAAGAAAAACATGGAAATAAACCTTCAGAAATCTATCATCTTCCCTGGTAACCTCACTGAGGTCTTTATAAGGACATTTGTACTCAGGAAAGTCTTCAGATTTGTTACTCTGGAAGCAAATGTCCTTGCGCCTTTCTGCTTTGATATACTTAATACATTTCCACAGAGAGCTTCTAAAAACTAGGGAGTACCTACAGAGTACAACACTCTTTTGTGATGTGACATCTGTGGTGAAAAGCAGGAGCTCTTGACAACTAAATAGTTTGTTTGATAGATGCTTATGCTAGATGTCATTCTCATTTGCCTTCTAATTTGCCAAGACCGTCGCTAATCCAAAATATACATTTATGTGAGTCCTTTCTGGGCAGAATGTTAAAGGTCTAGTCTCTGTGCTCTAATTTTAAAAGCACCATCTCCCAGTTTGAAGGCCATATATCACATTGGAATGTGTTTTCTTTATCAGTGTGATGTTTTCACATTGTATTTTGTAATGTTGTAATTATGCAGATTACCCCACAGTTCTTCTTGAAATTAATGCATATGTTATATTTAATAATAACATACATTTAATAATGCTATTTCATTGTCATAAATATTAAAAGCTACATAATGCATGTACATATAAAGACTGCAGTAATGAAGGTGTTTTAAATAAGCAACACTGATTGAAATTCAGGTGCTGAGGCTGAATCGATCCTGAAAGTAAAACTGCCTGTACAAATAAAACTGAAATTGCTTCTGTTGATCTTCATTGTCTAAGAGGAGAGGCATATGGCATGTGAACAAGGAGAGTGAACCGTGATGGAAAAGTCCTAACTGTTTTCTTTAAATATTCTGCAACATTGACTTTCTGCTAAGGAAGGTGAAGAAGTGCACTTATTCTTTATCCTCACCTGTGCCCTGCCCCTCTTCTCTGGCAAGGACCATCAGAGCTGCCAGACATAGCCCTAAAAGATATGAGTTCATCTGGAGGAGAGCTCTCTGGTGGTGGAAAGCAAGGAAATGGCCATTAGGCTGTTTTCCAGACAGGCCCTGGGGAGGATAGGCACTCTGAATGTGCCAGGGCACAGCTGGAAGAACCCGAGCTGGCCATACCAGGGAGGTGCCAGGCACTACTGGAGCTCATGGACAGCTGAGTTCTCTCTGCTAGGACCTAGGCAGACCCGAAGAGACAACTAAATTATGTGTGGGCGTGCAGAGCAACCCAGGATAAAGAGGGCTCAAAGTTGGCTTAAATCCATTTTAGTCCCATTTGCTATGAGCTGTGAATTGTATATTCTGCACCGTAGAAATGACAAATTTAAAGTGTTTATGTAAGCGCTGTTCTCTTGACTCTTTAAAGTATGTGGCAAGAAGCTAGGTAATCTGAAATTGCAATGTGAGGGTATGAATTTCAAGAATCACTCAGCTGTGGGAGTAACATTTGGCACATGAGTGGGAAAAAGCTGTAAAATTTACAGTTCAAGAATATAAAAATAAAAGTTCAGAAACGCTAAAATCAAAAACTGTCTAGATCTGTGGATTTTAATTCTGTTTGGAGTTGCTCAATTGCTTTGGCTGTTGTATGGAGATACAAACGTAGTTAGATTTCTGTAGTCTGCAAGAGGGATAGTAATGGTCAGTTCTTGCACTAAGCAAAATTAATTTTGGAATAATGTGATAAAGTCTGTAAGTATTTCTTGCTCAGATGTGGCCATGTTTTAGTTTCTGTACTGACAAATGAAATAGTAGCAATTCTTAAATACTGAAGAACAGAGAAGTACTATGACAAGTTTTCAGAGAACTGTTTCAGATTATTCTGGTGAAGTGTACTTCTGGGAAATAGTAAGAAATAAATAAAGCCTGGCTATTAGAAGAAGCTCTGTTTAGCGTAAAATGGTAAATTGCTAACAGAAATATGGTAGCTACTAGGGTCTTCTCTGCAAAGGAAATTCATTGCTCACTATTCTATTAACTCTTTTTTGTGCCTTTTGTTTGGTTTTTGTTTGTTTGTTTGTTTGTTGTTTTTTAAACAAACCGTTAAAAAAGAATGAAAAAAGAATCAGCTAACATAATTTTTTGGACTTCAAAAAGCTTCCTCCACAGAAGCAGCTGTTAAGGAAGCTAAGTAGTCACTAGGGGGGAGGGAAATCCTCATCATGGGGTAAAAATGGCTAAATGACAAAGTCCAAAGTAAAAAACTCTTGTCATCCTCCTCTATGGCTGAAAGATTACAGTGGGCTGCTCCACTGCTTCATGCTAGGATGCTTTTAATAAATGTATTAATGAAAGAAAGTTAGGCAGTGAGATGGCAACATCTGCAAATGGCACAATCAGCTAGGTTACTCAAGTCCAAAACACGCTGTGTGGGGAACCTCAAAGGGGAACCCTCAGAACTACAGCAGCGGATGACACAATGTCAAATGAAATTCATCAGCGATGTATGAAAGCTAGCAGGCATTGAAAGAAATAATTTGAACTATTTATGACCTCTGTTGGGTTCTAAATGAATTTTAAAATACTAGGAAAAGAGATTAAGTCATTGTGGACAACTAAATGAAACCTAGGATCTCTGTTAAGGTTTCAGTGGCCTTTCCCCTCCCATTATAAATCTCCAAATAAAAGAAAACCCTCACCACAGAACAAGAAGCAATGAACAAGATTATATCTGTGCGATATTAATCTACATACAGTGCAGATGATAGCAAATAATTCAGCATTATCTCTTATTCTGACAGCTGTGGTAGAGAAGAATTGAGCAAAAAGAGAGAGGAAAACAGTATTTCCAAATAAATATGGTGTGCCTCTCTCCAAAGTACAACATTTACAACATTAAGTGAAGAATTAACAAAAGAGGGGAGATGCAAATTTTGCCCATGTAAAAAGAGCAGTGATCTTTACACAGCATACCTCCAAGTGGAATGCATGAGAGGAGAATAAGGAAAATGTAAAATGAGCATAATTTTTTAGTATTATATATGAAACTGATTAAAATAAGTTTCAAGGAAAAAAAGTGCAGTGTGCAGTTGCTCAAACAACTGTACTTTTTGAAATGTTTGAAAATGAGTGGATTTCATAGAATCATAGAATCATTTAGGTTGGAAGAGACCCTTGGGATCGTCAAGTCCAACCACCAGCCCTACTCTACAAGTTCCCCCCTACACCATATCCCTCAACACCACATCTAATCAACTCTTAAACACAGTCAGGGATGGTGACTCCACCACCTCCCTGGGCAGCTGATTCCACTGACTGACCACTCTCTCTGTGAAAAACTTTTTCCTAATGTCCAGCCTAAACCTACCCTGCTGGGATTGGTGGAAACCCATTAGAAGGTGTCTGTGAAGGTAGCCATGATTCACTCCCTTGATGGAAGGGTGCATAGGTTTTTGTAGGGTAGGGAGGTAAGAGGTTTGACATCCTCTTTTAGGAAATTAGTTTCAACTTGGTACGGGTGGAACATGCTCACATATATCTATTGCTCAGCATAAAGAGAATGTCCAGATTTTGCCTAAACATACTTTGCTGTCTCATCTTTTGCCAGGCTGTTGAATATCCCAGTGACAGCAAAGAATCCTAAAAACACCCAAACCAAGGAAATGAGTTGAAACCAAGGAATAGTTACTTTTAACTCCAAGGCAAGCCCATGCATTGTTCTATTCTTTGTCTTTGCTTCTTTCTGGAAGCTGTGTCTTGCCCTATGTCCTTTCATATACTTGCAAACTGGCTCTACATTCCTAAATTCTCTGTTTTCAAGAGTAAAAGGTTTTCATCATTCTTCTGTCACCAAATAGTCCACTTAATCCCTAAATACTTCCGGTCCTATTCAACATTTTACAATATTTTCATATCCTCATAAAAACCTCTATTCCCTGGATGGAGAGGTTGCATAATTAACGCTGTGATGCTGCTATTGCTATCTCTTTTCAATCTTTACCAAGGCAGGTGAAACTCTAATTTTTCCATTGAACTGCTGCCATGCTCTGAGGTTCCTCCTCTCTATTGATTCTTTCTACTGATGTGGTTCTTTGACTTGCCTAATTCCATAAGAAAGTACACAAGAACTAGAGGTAAAAATGATCCATTCTCCATTCTGTGCCAGTGAAAGATTAGTCCATACTTGTGTTTGGTGTAAGCTACTTTTGTAGAAGTTAGCCATTATCATGAAATAATGTTTTATTGTGAAAAATAATTCCTTGTTACACAAATAGAAATTCTTATTCTACTTTCCATCTCACTTCTACATATGACTCTATGAGAAAACACTGCTCCTTTGTCCAACAAGTACTTGTAGGCTGTAAGTCCTTAAAATATTTACCTCTCCTGACAGTTCTTCTCCAGTCTACATCAGCAGCTGCCTAAACAGAGCTCTTGTCTTTCTCTGAAAGCTCTCCAAATTTTCTGCTTCTGATAACAGGATGGCCAGAATGGGATGAGCTAGTGAAAGTTCATTTGACCGGTACATCTTATGTTAGGCTAATTTTGGCTATACCTCAGTAGTCATGGCAAATGAGAAAATATTCTTTTACAGTTTGTTTGTAGATAGGTTATCTCCACAAACCAGATTTATATAGAAAAAAATGCCTAGTGCAAGCTTTCTGACCCAAGGCATCTGAGGGTACTTACTATTTTAACAAAATGGAAATACACATGCTTTTTGTAACCTGTGATCTCTTCTTCAGCATTGCCTTTCCGTGTGTTTTCTGTAATCAATCCATGTGTTGCAGGGTATGTAAAATGCATGCAAAATGTAAAATTAACTTCATTGTCATCCAAAATTAAGTTAAAATATTCTTTATCTGCTGGTAGATATGTTCAGATCATGCTTGTATACCCCAAAATGAAGTAGAATTGTGACATTCAGGGCCCCACCAATTAATTTACATTGTGATAATTCCTGATGAGTGCTGTGTCTTCCCCATTTAGTCTGTTAAGTACATACTGGTATTGCTCACCAAGTTGGCACTGATACCTATTTCTCTGCTTTTCTCACTGATCTCATTTCAGAGCTGCTGGTCATTTACTCATTGATTGGATGAAATTCACTTCAGTGCAGACTGCTTATGTATATATTAAATTCAGTAAACAGGTTATTTACGACTATGAAAGAATCTTCAAAATTTGCATTTCATATACAGTCTGCATATGCTCACTTAAAAATTACTAGTAACAGTTACTTAAAGTATTTAAAATTTCACTCAACTTTGGATGATGTTCTTATTTCAATGCTTCCTCTGACTATCTTGATTCTATTTATTTCAATGCTGATTTTAAACCATTACTTAGGACTGTTTTAATATAGCAGTAAATTCATTAGTCTTAAGTTAAGGATACCACAACATCTCCTTTCACTAACCTAAGTGTTCATCAGTGAAAGTCAGCATTTATCTATGTTTACTATACTTGAGTGTCCGCTCAAGTGCTGCTATTTCCTATTGTGGAGAGAGGGAAACAGCACTGACATTCAGTGCCAATTTGGGCAAATTCTGACTGTAGTCCTGAAATAGAGGAGTGAGTAAATGACATGACTGGGTTTGCACAGATAAATCCTTTGCTTGAGATCACTTTAGCTGATTTATTTTGAAGTGAAAGAGTGGTCTGTGAAAGAAATGTTATTGCTCCATTGAGTCTATTTTATCCCTTTGGGAAATTATCTTAAATGTACATAGGTACTGTGGATTTTACTTCCACACCTATTAACATCATATTTGAAACTCTTAAAAATTGAAAGAAAAATCCTGTTTTCAGATTAGACAATGAGTCCATTAATTTTTGCCTATTAAGAGCAGAATATAACCTGGAGGAACTTAGAATGAGAGAACTCCGGGACACACAATCACGAGCACCAATAATTGTACCAAGACTCTGACTCTGAATGTGAAGTGCCACTTGATACTTTATGGTCTTTCCTTAATTTTTTTTAACCCTTCTTTTTTTTATTCTTCCCCTCCAAATGGATGTTGGTTTTAAAGGACTGCAAAATACTGTATTTTTCTTTTTCCAAAAATGCTAAGAAGTGAGATTATTAATGAATAGAATACTTTTAGCACTCATTAACCCCATTCATAATCTGAGAGTATGTGAGTATGAATACTAAGGCAGCTCAAGAGGTAATTTTCCCTGGGAATAAGGGGAAATTTTGTGTTGATGTAACATCACTTGCTGCACACTTGTCGAGGGGTGAATGCCCAGTATTTAAAATTGAAAGCTGCTGCTATGAGGCCACTATCTAGTGTAGTAACAGGAGTGCAGAGGAAAATGTTAAACAACTAAAATCTGTAAGAACTGATGGAGAGGTAAAAGTTATAAATTTGTCTTCATATATTGTTTGCCTCACACTTTCTGATCCTGCTGACTGAATAATGAAATTGTTGACTAATTTGCTGGATTTTAAGAATGAGGCAAGTGTAATTGCACTGTTTGGCCTGCTGGAAAAGCACTGTGCTTCAACTTGCATTTGAAAAATTCTAGTATCGTGAAGATTTAATAGTGCTACTTTTCTATGGAAAAGAGTCACGTGACATTTGTCTTGCAGGGGGATTTAGGAAGGAAGTCTGACACTTCTGCTTGAATGAAACCGTTTTATAAATCTGGAAATTTATGCATTTGGCTAGATCAGGGCTTTTTGGCAACCCACGGAGGCCAGCAGTTACCTAACTAAATTTTGGTAATTAATTTTTCAATTAACTATGCTTATGGTGTCTGTACCTTGTCGAGAGATATAATGTTTCGGTCTAATAAAGGAAAAACTATGAAAATCTCTCAGTTGCTGGATTATGGCTTTATGAAGAACTTTCATGCTCCAGTGCCATAATATAGTAATACATTTGCTTAGCTTCCTCTATATTTTGTTAGTGGAATCATTCCCTCTTTGAAATACTCAGCTATGTATTTTATGACATGTAGGACATAATTGCTTTCAACTATGTTTTTTTTAGACTCACATAGAGAAGATATCATCAAACTGGCTTTCTAAACTTCCCAGATGGAGTTGAAATACCTGATTTTGTCATTATGGGTTGTGTTTATAACTTTTCCTGCTTTGCAAAGCTCTCAAGATGGATCCCAAAGGATCCCAGGATAGAGAGAGAAAACAAAATTATTTATGAAAAAAAAAAAAATGTTACTATTGGCTAGCTGTTATTGTTGTTGGGTTTTTTTGGCTTACCTTCTGGGGTACCTGCACTCAGCAAACTTCTGGGACTGACTGTACGAGGTAGTTCACGTACTGGTAACAAGAGATTCCTTGCACCAGAGAACTGATGTTCAAACTTAGTGCAGTTACCACTGCTCTTGTTGAACATACTGTGGAATTTGACCTTTATGAAACAATTATAAAGGGGCTTTGAAATCAGTGTAATAATATCCATATGGGCAAAACAGAGAGGAGCTGGGAAACGGGCTAGTTTTAGTGAGTACAGAACAATCTGTTATACCATTACATGTCCTGGGTACCTTCTGTCCTCATTCAACTTCCAAAACTATGTTACTGCAATTCTGTGCTATGCCATTTTTCTTACCTGGCAACTCTCTTCGTAATATCCAAACTAGGTCTCTTTCCTTATAGCCATCTCATACTCCTTTGTTAGAGGGCTCATCTGTGCTTATCTAATTCAGAGGAAGACCTTTGGCATCCATTTATATGCAGTGTTGAAGACAGGACGTTGAGCAAGGAGGCCCTTGGATCTAAGCCATTATGGCCATTTTTATGGTACATTTTACCTTTCTCCTATTGGTAGTTATCCTACAGGTGTGTCTCTTACTGGCACGGAAGCATATTTTTTTGGTGTAGTGTAGCTTTCACTTTTTCATGGAGAAAACAGGTGTATAAGAAGGATTTACTCAATTTTCTTGTGTTGCCAACCTAAGCTGCAGTTTTGGACCCTGGGAAGGCAAGGCCGAGCCTTCTACAGCAGAATTTCACTCAGGGAACTGTGCTTTTCAAGGTGCCATTGCGATCTAACAATCAAAGATAAAGATACCTTCATTCTCTGTCACCTGCATCTCCTCAGATCCAAGCTCAAGGCCATATCCTCTCAAGGATGTGCAAATGCAGTGCTTTAAGCTAACATGTTATGCCATGTTTACTTTATTAAAAAGCAAGTTACATTTTTGGGGGGGCTATTTCCAAGGTAAAGTAGCGTGGACTTGGGAAGGTTTTTTTTCTGTATATGTATTAATGCTTTAACTGCCCGCTTGCACGTGTTGCTGGTCTCTTCCAGCCAGCTGGTGGGTTCCCAGGCAAAGTCTGTCACATGCACGTGTCACGTGAATTTCTGATGCACTTGCAAATACTGTGATCCCTGGAGAGGCATGGTCCTTTTGGGGCTGAAATGCTCAGTCATTGTGATGTGATGTTCTGTTTAGGAATTCAGGGCACAACGTAAACCTAGCTGTGGATCGTGCCACTCCACCTTTTTTTTTTCATAAGTAATGGATGTGATATGTTTCACAATGATATGGTTTGTCTTATGTTGTTGCTCTCAGATTGCACGTGTGAGAACACACTATCTCGAAAATGATTTACAAACACGGATGCAGTGTCTGATGGCACTTTATTTGTGAGGAAAAGGCATATGCTTGCCTTGTGGTGTGCGCCTGTAGATCAAATTCCAATGAAAATTGTACTGACTACATCAGTGATAGGCATGTTACTTACCAAGAAAAAAAAAAAAGGACAAAAAGCTGAATGGAGATAACATACAATTTATTGATTCTCTCTCTCTATGGTTTATGGCTATAATGGAGTTTATGAAAACCCTAAGCCAGTCTATTTTATCTTTGTAAATAATTGACTGAGGACACTGTTTGAAATTGGATAAGTGCAATGAGATACATGCAAGGAGAAGACTGTAAAAGTAATTATATTTCTATGGTACATTTACGCCCTTTTTGGCAAAGTTTAAATAAAGTTCTTCATAGTGTCTGAAAATCAGAAATCTAATATTGGTTTTAAATCTGTTGTCACAACTATGCTAAGCTCTGCAATAATTTACATTTCAAGTGTACTGGAATCTCTGAGCACCTCCTTTGTGTGTTGTATAATTACTGTTAATACCTGATTTCACGGTTATTTATAGCCTTGATGTATTACTTGACTCTTGCTAATATCTCATTTACTATTCTGACCACCTTGAGCAGCCTTCTACATGAAACTTCCTGGAGTGTCTAGTCTTTTATCCTCTGGCTGTATCTTCTAATTTCTCTCCGGTTGTAATATTTGCTTCAGATAGTATTTTTAATTTTGTATCACAAGGGTTTGTATGACAGGGATGCCAGGGAATGTAGTAAGACTAGTGCACAAATAGAAGATGGAGACCCTTAGTGTCCTAAAGATGTGACTTTGAGAGGCCAGGGTCCACAAAGCTCCTGGTTCCAACTAGATACAGAGCCACTTATATTCTACCAAAGTTCAGGTTGCCACCGAAATGAGAACTCCATCCTCTTGCCAGTGGTACTTACTTCCACCTGGCCTTTTGTTCTGGCACTTAATTTATGTGGCTATATAACAAGCCAGATTGACGATTGATCCAGCTGCAAACTGATCTTGTATTTCTTTTGGTTTGCTTTTTGGGTGTGTTCCCTCATCTGCTTTATGATGCAGCTGTAAGATGCAAGTATCAGCACAAACAGGGTAGAGGAACAAATGACTGAAGTCAGGGAGGAGGGCAGAAAGGACCAGCTCTTTTGTGAGATGTCCTGATTTACACTATGGGTTGAAGGTCCTGGGTTACACGCTCACTGAGAACTGGCAAATAGGAATTGCTGCCTTGCACAGGAGCAAGAGTCTGCCAAAAAGGTGATTGGCAACATCACTCATCTTTAAATGGCAGTGGCTTCTGGCTCCCTGTTCAGTTTCTATTGACAAGCTCTGTCTTTAATATAGGAAACGTATGTGAAGTCTGGCATCCCAGCCTTAAAAAGTTGTTCATCTGCCACTGCAGAGCACCCAGTGGCACAGGTTACATAAAGAACTCTCTGCAATGTAAACTGGCATAACTAAATGCCTTATAGAAGATAAGCATAATTACCCAAACCCCTAGGTAGAAGGACCCATAACATTTGCCAAACAAAAAAATCAGATAATAGGAAGATGGGGCTTAGCACATTCTGAAATTGGCGTGTCGGATCTAAAAAATCTCTGATTCAGTCTTTCTAGCTCGGTGAGTTGGATTTTCAGTTGGGAGATTCATTCAGCAGGGCTTAGCTTTTAAACCAGATATATAAAAAACACCAAAGCCCTTGCCTCAGGGTCTGCCATGGGAGTTACATTCCTGGATAAATCAGAATACCATCTGTACTGCCAACTGCGATGCGAGAGAGTTAAGCAAGATTTTCTAAGCAACTAAAGGCACCTAACAAAAATAAGTAGTGCCTCTCTCCAGGCTACTTTACTTTTCCTAGGCTGTCCCAGGCCTCTGATGGGTGTATTTCAGAGTGTGACTCAAAGTTACACAGATCTAACTTACCTGAAATCCTAGGCATAGGTGATGTAATGGGCCATAGGTGTTTGAAACGGTTAATAAATCTTAATCTATTTATTAAAAATGGAAGCAAATGTTTTTGAGAAGATGGAGCCTTAGCTAGAGAAGGCTGTTGGTGGTGAAATGAAAGAACTTTGGTGAATGTATGAAGTTTATACTGTTTAGTTGGGCTGATTATTTTGGCGAAGTCAGTCATGGGAGGCATTGCAGAAGCTCAGTCACTGGGCAGTAGCAGCTTCTGGTCTGTTGAAGTTCACTCCCTTTTGTGACACTTACATTAATTATCAGGCAAAACCAGAACCATAGTTAAGGGTAAATACACATCAGGAACTGCAGGAAGAAAGCTTTCCAGAAATATTGTAATTAAGTGCAAACTAGACACTTTTAATTTTAGAATGTTTTTTCTTAAAGCTATAATGTTAATGGACAGAAATGCACGTCTAAATACCCTGGAGTTTGCCCTGGAGTGATGCTGTAATTACCCGGTTATGACTTGTGCATGTTAATTTTTGCAGATGATTTATCTGGTTTATCTGACTTTTAAAGACATGATATTTTCCATCTTTTTTATTTTTACTTTTATAATGGTCCTATTTTCACAACAGAACACCGATAGCATATTTAACAGTGCATTCTTATAATTATGAGTGAAGGAGGGAAGCACAGGCAAGAGTAGGCAACAAGAAGCAAGAGCTGAAGGTGAGGTAGCTACTCAGTTAATCTGTGAGGAAGAGATAACAGGCAATAATATGAAGCCAGCACAGAGATGTGGCCAGAGTGGCAAGAAAAAAGGATACTTTATCAGCATTGTTTCGAACCACCTATAACAGTAAGTATTAAAAAAGGAGAAGAAGCAATTACAGTAGCAAACCCTAATTGAATTTTGAAATACCTTTCAATAGTGTGCAGTAAAGGAACTACATCTTTACCTAAGAGACTGGGACATGTTCTGGATGTATCCTGTTTACCTGCTTGAATGGAAGCACACATCCAATGACAAATTTTGGGTTATTTTGTAATCGAGAGCACATGCTTATGAATTTGCAAATAAGACATAGCATAGGGACTTTCCATGTTGCAAGTATTTTTGTTACTGGGGCCTGGGCTAGGCATGAAATCTCTCTGTTATAAACGTATTTGAGTGTCCTTTTTATCTGAAAAGTAATCAAAGTACACCTTATATGGGCCTTCAAAATTCATTGTTATTTACCTGTGTAAGATTCAGCTGATTTACTTTGCAATTGCTATTCTAAAGGAAATGATGCTTTGTAATCAATTTACTGTCTGCAGTTTTAAATGTCAGGGACATTTTTGTTAACCTAACTAACAGACTCAAGCAGTAGGGCTTGATGCAGACTTATTGAAGTAAGACTATTTTAAGGATTAACTTCCAAGAGATTTCAGGTTCAGCATATCTAAGTGCAGTATACGCTTTCTTATTGCTTGGCTTTTTTTAACTTGAAGTCAAGTGGCATTTCAGGCAATGGCTGAGATGCATGAATTGAGGTATATTTTTGATATATTATTTCATTCTGTCACTATTTTTCTCATTATTCTTTTAAATGTGACATGTACAGAAACTATTGACTGTGATCACTTTTGAGTATTGACACTGCTTGAAAGTTCTTGAGAAACAGTAAATGTTTTTTATTATCAAAATACACATTTGAGTGTATAATTCAATTAAAACGTCATAATCATAAAATGTTTAAAGAAGCAAACTGCTCTGTGTGCTAATTTCAAAAGAAAAGAACTTTTAAAATGGAACTCCATGCAGCTTTTGTAGATCCTTAGGCCTCTCTTCACTGTTAGTTGAGTTTATTTAAAGAGCTTTTCTAGTCACCTTTGAACCCAAATGATTTCTCCAGATGTACAGAAGTGAACAATGTAAAAATCTTGCTGCTTCAGCAGAACAGGATCCAGCTGGCAGGGAACTGGATCTGCAAGTCATTGGTTACAGCTGTGTTTCGATTTATGTGATGGTTGAAAAAATAAATTACTGGATTAAATGGCTAGAAAGAGGACTCTTTGTTTAGCCCTTGTGTGGGGACTGAAAGTGTTTATGGTGCTGTTTTCTACAGAGCCTTTGCGAAGTAAGCTGGACAAATAGACTTATTCAAAACTTCTCTGAAATGTTGCGCGTTCAGCTTTATTACTTTACAGAAGAACTGTATGGTTTTGTGTAATGCTGTCAGCCAGCAACAGTTTTTAAGGTCTCTTGGCCTTTGAGAGTGGCAGTAGCGTTTTAGCAATGTCTTTTAGGCATTGCAGTTTATCACTGGAAGGCAGTTTCCTTTAGTTAAAGGTTTTAAAATGCATTTCTTGGCATGCACACAAATACATGTAGAGACT
>VZTM01015182.1:0-52824 GCA_013400555.1 Jacana jacana | reverse complement strand
GGTGGGGGCCTTTCCCCTAGAAGGGACCGCCGTACTGGCTCTGTCTGCCGGCGGCCTTGGCCGGGGGAGGTGTGCGTGTGCGTTTTGCCCCTCCCCAGGCTCATCGTCTTCAGGCGGCTGTGGCGAGCAGCGGAGGCCGAGAAAGAAGCGTGCAGAGGCGGAGGAGAGTGGCTGGCCTTGTCTTGGCCTGGTCCGGAATTAGTGCGCGTCTCTGGGTGCCAGTGCACTCCCACAAGCGCTGCCGGCTCCTGTGGGTGCTCTCGCTTGTCATCTCAAACTCGGGCTGGACGGTTGCTGCCAGTGTGCTTGTCCTTTGCTTTGCGGGTTTAGGTTCTGGTTTTGCCCCGTGGACTGTACCTGTTATGGTGCCGTTGTGTAGCTTCAATCCTAAATGAAGCAGAGTGGTGCCTAGCAGTAACGTCTTTTAGTAGGCTGTGTTGAATTACTGGTGCAGAAGAAAGGACAAACTCATGGGTTTACAGTCTGTTAAATCTAGCAGGTTCTTATTAGCCTTTTTTCTTCACCTAGTTATGCCTCTGGAAGGGGCTGTTTGTGGTGTATGATGGCTGACTATGCAAGAGTTGCTTTTACCTAAACCTCAGCTCTGCAGGCTAGTCCTAGGAGGCAGGCTCAGTTTGCAGATTTTAAGGCTGTGTCTGTTTTAAGATAAATATGGCATACCTGCCTTGAAGATGTGCCAACCAAGTGCTCGGTAGCTCAGCGTGCTTGTCATAGGAGTGACAATGAAAAGCCTTTGCAGCCTAACATATCTTACTGTATATATTGGACTACTGTTCCTCCTCTGAACAAATTCCAGACCAACAGAAGGCTAGCAATGGGAGCGAGTGATGTGTTTTCATGGTAGCTTTTGATTCTGCAAATACTGTGGTGGGAAGAATGCGAGGTTTCTGTCTTGCAGCCTTAAGAAAACAGGAATTGGACAATGTGTCTGTTAACACACACTCTCTAGTCTGCTCCTTAAACAAGCAGCTCACAGAGTACAGTTATGAGCTCACTCACCCCAGTGGGAGAAATTCATGGTTTGGGTTCTTGTTTCCTCCTGGGAGTTGCTGTTGTCTACATGTGACCACAGCTTTTGCTGTGTTCTCAAATAGAAAAAGCATGGATACTTAGGAAATAGCATAAGTAGTTAAAAAATGATTGTATTGGGAGAAAAAGTTAGCATTTTTATACTATTGGTTACTTCAGAGATAGTATTCAATGAGTCTTTGCTTAATTAATTTTCAAATACTTGGAGACCCAGCGCGTCATGAGGAAAACATCACGGTGACTATGGAGAAAGGGAAGCTGAGTTTAAACAGCATCTTTTACCCTTATTTATATAAGAGTTGGCCTATCAGTGGGTAGTCAAATGATGTCATTCTCATTCATATAAAATTTCTGTTAAAACTGAAGTGTAGCGTTGGGTTGTAAAAGTGGACAGTATTTTGACAGGCTTGTTAGGCTCTGAGCCTAACAAAGTTGATTTTGACAAAGTTGATTCTTTGTCTCCTTGCTGGACCTTTCAGTTTAGGTAGTGCAAGAGTAACTTGGCAGTAGTGTTTTTTAGGTATTTATTAGAATAACGCTAATGGGACTATTTAAATCTTAATACTAGAAGTTTACTGAGCTGAGGATGCAAGGGTTAAGAAGGGTTTACATTCTGAGGAAGCATTTGGTTCTGAGGATAATCTTTTTCTGTCCAATCTAAGGTAGAAGTTTGGGTGCCTGTGGTGGATTGTGTTTCCTGTTGTCCCACTTGCATGTCGTGTGAAGTTGGGGAAATGATTCTGCTTCTATCAAGTGTGGTTTGCCTTATTTCTAGGCTGCTTTGGGCAGGGGCTCCCTGTGGCTTTTTACTTTGTGTAGTATCAAGTCCATGAAGCATTCATTTTACATGTCTGCTGATATTCTCCATGAATCTGTGTAATCTGTGGTTCTCCATTTTATGGTTTCTTGAAAATACTTTATCAAAACTGCTTTAACAGAAATTCTTATTGGGATCGTGAGTATAACTTTTGGTTTGTTGAAATGAGTATGAACTAAAGTTTTAATTTATATCTCTATGTGAGGAGAATGATATTTGTAGCATCAACAGGAGATACTCTTTCTCATGTGTCTCATGATTAACATGGCTTCCTTACTGTTATATGAATATAAACTTTGTTCCATTTGTGTCCTGTTTTTTCAATTCATCTTTCTGAGCAAGATTTTTAATTTCCTGTGTATAAAAGGCTGCAAATATAGTGCACCTGAGCATGTACAGAGAAAAACAAACCTCATTTAGCTTTTTGGAAGTGGAAAGAAATTCTTCAGATTCAAAACTCATGTGTACGTAGCTGTTTGGAATACAGTAAAACTCAATAGATTGCAGGGGGGTTGTTGCTCAGGACATCTTCAGAGTTCACAGAGATACTGTTTCTTCTGGGATCAAACATTTTTTAAAAAAAGACATCTCAGTTCTTTTGAGAACTTCGGAGCAGCTTAAAACATTGCTTGGAAACAGGACACAAGTGGAGTGGAAATGGTGAAACCCTCGTAAGGCTGCAAATGGGCATTCAAGATATAGAGGCTGTAAGTCCATTTCGAGCGATTAATTTCTGAAAAAAAGTTGAGAGAGTTGTACGATTTATTAGATTTACAGTTGGAGAATATGCAGTCTCCTATACTTTGGTCAACTAAGCATTTGGAATGTTATCTGAGTCTTGTTTAAAAGTACAATCTGGAACGCCTTCTTAAGGCCGTGTTTATTTAGGATTGCAGTTAACTTAATCTTTCCTCTCTCATATTGCCTGTTTAGGAGGGAGAATAATTTCTTAATTTCACGTGCCTTAATGAGAACATATCTTTTGATCCTCCTCTGTTTGCTTTGTCCCGATTACAGTTTCTAATAAGCTCTAGTGTTTCAGGTAAGGTTACGGTTGAGACTTAAATTAATTTAAGAGAAATCCCTAGGTATGACTGGTGGCATGGTTTTAGATAGGACCACTTAAGGTAATGCTTTTTGAAACCTGCACTTCTAGACAGACTTCTCGTAGTGTTCCTTTGAAAGTCTGGTCACTTAAGCTCAAGCACCTTAATGCTTAAATGTGAAGTGAAGCACTCTTGAAAGTCTGGATGTGACTTTTGGTCCTGAAATCTTGAGTTTTGTTAGATTTTTTTTCCAAATAGCTAACTTGCAATGTTGTTAACAGCTTTTTGCAGAGAGAAGAAAGATGGAAAGTAATGCAGTTTTACTGGAATCCAAGTCCTCTCCTATCAACCTTCTGAATGAAATGCATCAGCTGCGTCTCCTGGGTCACCTCTGCGACGTGACTGTCAGTGTGGAGTATCAAGGTGTCAGGGCAGAGTTTGTTGCTCACAAGGCTGTATTGGCAGCAACAAGTAAATTTTTCAAGGAGATGTTCCTTAATGAGAAGAGCATGGATGGCCCAAGGACCAACGTTTTCTTGAATGAGGTCCAGGTTGCTGATTTTGCTTCATTCCTTGAATTTGTCTATACTGCTAGGGTAGAAGTGGAAGAAGACAGAGTGCAGCGTATGCTAGAAATAGCCGAAAAGCTGAAGTGCTTGGACCTCTCAGAAACCTGCTTTCAGTTAAAGAAGCAGATGCTTGAATCAGTGCTGTTGGAGTTACAGAACTTTTCTGAATCACAAAACTCTGAGGAAGAGAGCATTACCCAGCCAAGTATTTTGCTTGAGTCCAAAGCAGCTGCTGTGGCAGAAGCTGACCAGGCAGATTGTCCTCTGGATCCTATGGATTTCCCAGCAGATAGGCCCAGCAACGAGAAGTCTCCTGAAATGCCAGCTACCAAATCAAAAGAGAGAATGGACAAAAAGAAGGAAACAATAAAGCCTCCTTATGCCAAAATCAGACGGGCAAGTGGGAGACTGGCTGGGAGGAAAGTGTTTGTGGAAATCCCAAAGAAGAAATACACAAGGCGGCTGAGAGAGCAGCAGAAGAACGCAGAGGTTGCTGTTGAAGAAAACAAATATCCTCAAGATCAGGATATGTGTGATACCGAGAAGGAGGAGGAGCAAGTGGAGAACGACATCAAACCTGAAAGCGAAGAATGTGATGGCACCTTTGAATCAGAAGAAAACCTGAAAAAATCTGAAGAGGATAAAAAGAAACGAGGCAGTAACTTCAAGTGCAGCACATGTGAGAAGGAGTTCCTGTATGAGAAAAGTTTTCTGAAGCACATAAAGCACAGCCATGGCATCGCAGCCGAAATTGTTTATCGGTGTGAAACCTGCAGTCAGACCTTTGCCAACCGGTGCAACCTAAAAAGCCATCAGCGCCATGTCCACAGCAGCGAGCGCCACTTCCCCTGTGAGCTCTGCGGTAAGAAGTTCAAGAGGAAGAAGGACGTCAAGAGGCACATTCTCCAGGTTCATGAGGGTGGTGGGGAGCGTCATCAATGCCAACAGTGTGGAAAGGGGTTGAGCTCCAAAACTGCCTTGAGGCTCCATGAAAGGACGCATACAGGCGACAAGCCTTATGGGTGCACAGAGTGTGAGGCTAAATTTTCTCAGCCTTCTGCACTTAAAACACACATGAGGTATGAACAGACTTAAGTGGCCTTGTTAGATTCTGGGGGGAGAAGCAGAATCCCCTGGAATACACCTTGAGCCTTCAAGTGGAGTGGGGATGTAAAATGTGACAGACAGAAAGTGTCCATATTTCCTTTTTTCATAGCTTTTTAGGGTTTTCCTGCTTTTCGGGTTGAGGGAGTTGCTGTAATTTTCTTTAAGCCAAAGTAGTTGTGCATGGGCAAGGCCTTCTGCTGCTGAAGTGCAGTTGCCTCTTCCCATGGCAGTGGACCTAGGAAGAGCCAATGGGACATTTCACATGAGAAAAGCAACCCCTGTGCTGAATTATTTGTAGGATTCGGGCTAGTTTGATGCCTCTTTATAGTCCATAGAATAATGTTATGTGATAAGTATGAAAATATTCCAAAAAGATGAGAATAATTATTAGAATAATTTGTTTAATATGTTGGCCATGTATTAATTTGAAGAACACCAGATCTAGGTGCTGAGCCTAGAAAACAACTGATCTGTGACTAGAAGCAGACTGACATGTCACCATCTGAGGTGAGTGAAGCACCAAAGGCACCCTCGCAGAGATGATGAGACCAGCTGTAGTGCTTATATTGCAGTGAGACATAAAGGTAGAGGTGCAGATGCATGGGCTTGAAAGTTCATGTGAAAGACATTTTTATCAAGGCAAAGATTCTAGCTAGTTAGTGCTTTGATCATCTACCAAAGTGGTCATCTATGACCAAAGTTCAGATTAGAGCCAGGGAGTAAGCATGGAGAGGGAGGTATAAAAGAAATATCCAAAGTACTACTACTCAGATCCAAAAAGAGTGCAGTAATGTCAGTGTATTACTAGGTGGCATTTCCTGCAAGGGTGAAGGGTTCATTAACCACTGCTTTCTTTCACTTCCTCCTTTTGAAGTCAGTGGATTTACTCCCAGTGATAAAAAGCACATCCATAAGCAAACTTCTGCTGATGCAGCTGTACGACATCTCTCTTTCATCATGTGTCCTTTCCTAACAGCAAGTACTTGCTTTGTGCTGCTTAAAAATTCTTTTTTGGCCTAAGTGGAGTTTTTCCTCCATTGTGTATTCTTATGACTACTGAGTAAGCTTGAATGCTGTCCTAGCCTTGGGTACGAGCTGTGGTGCAAATTTCCTCATCTTTTCTGTATATATTTTTACAGCTGTGTTTCTCCTGTTGATGTATTGCCATTAAAACTGTCCTGTGTCATTTGTGTTCCTGTAGCACTATTCAGAAGAGCCCTGATGTGTGCGTGGGCTGAAAATTTAAGCTAGAATTACTGGTACAGGCAATTGGAATACTGGTATGGGCAACCGTTCTGTACGCTGCCCTTTGTGTACACACAGCCTTCCCCAGGAGACCCCACTGCAGGCTTTGGGGTGACAGCAAGAAAACTGACCATGTAAAAGTGACATTCTGTTCCTTAGGTGTCACTCATTTCAGAGTAGCCAGTGACTCTATTGATGGCCCCGCGAGAGCGTTGTGCCGGGGAACCTGTCACTCGTAGTCTGTGTAGTATTGATAGTGTCTGCGATACAAAGATACCTGCTCTACTCCTATCCCAAGCTGGTTACATTTTTCTTTCAGTCTGTCTCTCTGGATACAAATTTTCTAAACTCTACTCAGTTTTTAACTTTGAAATTTTGGGTTTACCCTCAAGAAATTTCTGGATCTGGGCCTTTATCATGCAGTACATGCGTGATTGAGAAATAAAAGCAGCATTGCAGATACTACATTGCAGAATTTGACCCAGCTGAAGGTGTTTTTTTAAAAGATACTAAAATCTTGTGCAGGCACACAGTCAGAGCAGTCACAAAGTGAAAACGACTTGTATTGTGCTGTAAAGGAAAGAGACGTACCTCAGTGCTTTAATGTTTCTTTTCGTTTCAGAATCCATACTGGTGAAAAACCTTTTGTCTGTGATGAATGTGGTGCCAGGTTCACTCAGAATCACATGCTTATATATCACAAACGATGCCACACAGGTAAGGCTTTCTTTTCCAACATACTATGTATAGGAGGAGGCCTGCTGTGAAACCAGATCTTACTTTGTTTTTTATTTAAAATCAGGTACTGGCATTCCTAGATAGAATTTTACTGAGAGAGATTCCTATAGGTGGATAGGCAAACAGTGGAGAGAGTAAGAGGAGCAAATGAGATGAGAAAGGAGCTCCCATCTGGCTGGGATGCACAGTCTGAGGCTGCTTTGGATATTTTTCAGTACTGTAAGATCTGTCGTCAGTAAGATACCTAGTTGAATTCTTAAGAGAAAAATTTCGCTGTAATTCTGGAACAGTTGGTGCAAGGAATATAAAACAGCTGTCTTGGCTTATCCTGATCTGCAAAGAAACCTTTTCAATAGCACATGCCCTTCTTCCCAGTATCTTTCATAGTACAAATTAATGTTTTGAATTGACCCTTTGTATCACCCATGAGTTGTGTGTGGTGCTTTTGCATCTGCCTTCTGCTGGTAACTTGTAACTAAATGTGGATAGCAGAAAATATTAAATAGCAATGGAATATAATATAATTCCAACAACATTTTTAAGATGCATAAAACTGAGTGCTTCCAGATGGAGGCCTTTCACTAAAGGTGTGCAGCATTGTGTTTATGATGAAGGTAAGCCAGAATACACCAACAGTGCTGAGAAGACTGCTAGCAGCAGATCTCTCTGGGCTTTTCATGTACTGTGTAGTGCTATTAGTGTACTGTTGGATAGGAGTGGTTGCCCTTTGCACTTGGAGGGTTTTGTGCAGGTTTGTTGCAGGAAACCTCTGTGTCTTACACAGAGATCCCTGCTGTCACTGGCCTGTTCAGATCCTTTTGTGAGGCTGGCATGGGCTCCATTTGTGTCTAATAGCATTCTCCAACGCTATGTTGGTTTAATTCTCCTTTTCACCCTTGCTGTAGGGGAGAGGCCTTTCATGTGTGAAACGTGTGGGAAGAGCTTTGCCTCTAAGGAGTACCTGAAACATCATAACAGAATCCATACTGGATCCAAACCATTCAAATGTGAAGTTTGCTTCAGAACGTTTGCACAGAGGAACTCACTCTACCAGCATATTAAAGTTCACACAGGTAAGAGGCATTCTTTTGGTTTGAAACAAGGTTCATGATTCGAACAAGGAATTTATCAACCAAGATTTCCCATTACTATCCTTCCTACCCTGGAAGCACGTTTTAATTCCTGGTGCAGTGTGTTCTTTCATCTCCTTCCCTTCTACCGGTACTTCCTGTGCTTCTTACTGAGTTACAGCAATTCTCTGAAATACTTCCAAGAGCTATGCAGATACTGTTAATAATACTGTAACATTAGTAGCAAGAAGATTATTGGTGACCAAAGAACTGTGTCCGTTTTAGCTCTGAGTAAAGCACTGGAGAGAGCTGGTCTTGTTCTTGTCCGCTTGCCCACCTTTTACATTTGTATCCTCTCCTGCTCAAATTTTCTGCTCAGTGTCTCCTTAAATTTTCTTGTCTGCTCTCTCAAAGTCCACATTATTCAGCAATATAATAGGTTGCAAATAGTTTGTGATATATTTGGAAGTAACCTAGTGTTTCTGAGTAGTTCTGGTATGATACTCACAGAACATACCTTGTAAATAGGTGAGCTTGTGTTCTGGGAAAGAACTTTAGTTGCTAATGGAAAATATATGTTAAAAATGCAGAGCCTTCAGTGGCTGCACAGGTTTATGCAGGCTGTGGGTCTAGCTCTTACTCTGTAAATATCTGCTTGCTTCGGATGTGTCAAAATTTACCCAACTGTGAGAATTTTGAAAGCATCTTGTTGGCTTTTTTCTGAAGATGCTCGTGTGTTCCTTATTGTTTCATGAAGTACAGGGGGTACCTGAGGTTCCCCGGTGAGCAACGCTCATAATATGGCCACATCACCCCTTTAATATTGTGCTCTACTTTCAGGTGAACGACCCTACTGCTGTGACCAGTGTGGGAAGCAGTTCACACAGCTGAATGCACTGCAGCGTCACCATCGAATACACACCGGGGAGAAGCCGTTCATGTGCAACGCCTGTGGGCGAACTTTCACTGACAAGTCTACCCTCAGACGGCACACTTCGGTAAGAAACTGTCACCCCGCTACCTTGTAGCTTCCTCCGTGGCCCTGTACTGAGCTGTCAGCTGTTTGTCAGGCCTGGAGGGGACTTGTGTCCAGTTTTTGTTGGGTTTAGCACATTGCCCTCTCTCTGACCTATCATTCCCATACTCAGATGGTTGTTTGCATCCAGTCCCGAGTCTGCAGTGAAACCATTCTTAATGCATTGTAGCATAGCCCATATAGGTCATGCCTGAGGACTGTTCAGTCACAGCTTTGCTCTGTGACCTCTGACTGTGTTCCCCACGCAGGAGAATTCACGTTCTGGGCCAGGCACTCTGCTGGACCAGTTAGATATGCTATGAAATCAGGAAGCTCACCAGAAACACCGATTAGTGTGTGGATGTATGCTGACCTTGTTTTGGGGTAGCTGTGTGAGATGAAAAGAGGGACCTTTTCATCAGGTATGAGCTGGATCCAAGCTTTTGTCTCCCAGACAGGCATCGTGTGTTCAGCTTTCTGGTTTTGGGTGGGTTTTTTTCAGATACATGATAAAAACACACCCTGGAAGTCCTTCCTTGTCATTGTTGAAGGAGCATCTAAGAATGGTGAAGGTCACAAAACAGAGCTCCCTGATGAAGAATACGACGTGTCACCTAAAATACCAGAGAAGCTGCTGTCTTTCTCTGAAAACGGCCACTATCAAAACTTGACTGCTGTCCCAGGGAGTGTGACTGCACTGCATGACAACGGTTCTGCCACAGGAACAGACTGTAAGTCAGATGGAACTCCAGGACCCCAGGATGCCCTTATAGATACCACTTTAAGTGAGCTGACTGTTCTACATACACAGACAGACTCTATTCAGCCACAGCTTCATGCTCTGGTGAATATGGAATAATTGGTATTTGCAATTCCAGTTTAAGCTGCACCCTTTGTATTAGTCCTTTGACTTTGCCAATAACCTGCTGAGAGAACTCGGAGAAGCTATAACAAGGAAACGGGGATAGATACTAAAGATATGCCCTGGATTTCCAGAATTTCCTAAAAAATATAGTTATCCACATCCAGTTTGTACAGCTCCATCTCCTGATAGCAGTAGGGCAGAGTAACACCGCGACAGGGTGGTGGTGGAGAAGGCAGAAATACTAGTAAGTTTATTCCCTGCAAATTCAGCAGTTCAGCCTGTTCCCTCTAGCTGGCCTGCAGTGAAAGCGAGTACCTACGTTCAGATGGGCTATAAAGAAGGTGTAAGTTTGATTTGCAGTTAATTGATGACACATACAATCAAGAGAAATGATGTTGCTGAGTGAAATTTATTGCATTTTCCCTAGTGGAAATTCACACATTACAAAAAAATGTACTAACTGCTTTTCAGGAAATGTAGGTTGATCTCTGCTTTTGCCAAAGATCCAAGCAGTGAGCAAGCTCGCTCCTTGGGAATGTAAGTGGGAGCAAGCTTAGGAAAGATGAGGAGTTTCATTCCAGGAGTTTTGATTCTCTAGTTGTGAAATGGGCAAGTGGGAGCCAAGTGCTCTTGGCTGTACAGGTGGTGGTAACAATACATTTCAGTGAAACCTGGTGCAGTTTGACACTTGTATTTGGGCTTCATCTTCTACTTGCTCAGCTTACATATAATCTGGCTATTAGGAGACCAACACGTGTCTTGTACAAATGTCTATGAAAAGTAGTACTTCAGCTATGCTGGAAAAGCTAGCATACAAAGACAGCTTCTTGCCATTTTCCTGTTAACTTTTCTCTAAGCTGTTTTCCTCTGGTCTAGATAGGTCAGCCATGCTCTTTCCTCCACCGTAACACTGCTTTTGCTCTGAACTGCACCCCTGCTTTTAAATTAAATAATACTCTGGTGGGAGAAGTTAATGACTGTTCTGCTGTGGAGCTGCTACAGCTGATCCCGCCAGTTGTGCAAGCCTCCAGAGGGACATTCAGTTACAAACAGGAGGCAGTCTGGGTTTGTATGGCTAATGACACAGAAGGATGTACATCAGTGAAAAACGTACTGGACTATTCAAGTGGATTCAGCCTTTACTTCCCAGACTGTGAATGCTTTGTAAAACTATGTTGGAATCTGCGTGGCAGTTTTAGGCTGGTGTCTGTTTAACTGTCCTCAGTGAGGTGGTAAGAGGCAGGCCTTAAGTGATGAATACACTTACAGTTCAAAGGTTTTTCCTGATTAGCATCTGCTGCTAAACTTTAGAAGAGTAACCCTGGCAATGGGCTTTTTTTCTTTTACTTCAAATAACGCAATGTGACAAAGTGAGCAGAGGGACTAAAGGTCCCAAGTGTGTGGCTTCTGTTCAGCCCACACTCCAAAACTGCAACTTCACACAGCCTACTCCAGTACCCACTGGGTTTGGATCCCAGGGCCACCAGTCACTATGAGAATCATCCTTCTGTTTGTGCTTTTCTTACCAAGATAGAGAGTGCTTTCCTTAGTGTCTACTTCCCTTCTCCTCGTTCTCCCCAGTCACATCTAGTAGTTGGGAAAGCTGTTCCGCAGGGCAGCCTGAGTTTCTGTCCAGGGTAAGCAGTTTTTGAATTTCCTGAACCTCAGGCGCTTTTGCTAACAGCGAAGCTGAGCTGGAAAGTTACTTTGGTTGCCTTCAGATTAATCTCACTGGAACACTTGGGAGGGTTCGGGGTCTTTTCCCTTTGCAGGGAAGGAACCTTTGAAGTAGCCAGCACTGACAAAGAAACACCTGACAGGGGTGACTTGTGGTTTTGGGACCAGCTGTGCATCAGCAGCAACTTGCTGGTATGGTTAACTCTTCAAACTCAGGACCAGATTCACAGTGCCACTATGTAAAAACCTGAAGCTCTTCTACTGATGTTTTTTACTGTTTTGCTTTTCCTTGTTTCTCTTACTATGAACGTAGTATTCCCACAGAAACTCTTTCAGCTGAAGCAGTGAGAAAAACTTTCTGAACGATTGCATTAGTGTAAAGGTAAGCACAATCAAGCCTTGTTAAGGCCCGTTCTAAGGCTTAGTGGTTGGCAAAGCAATAAAGATACCCAAACTGTGGCACAGAGCTATTTTTGAACCTTAAAGGGATGTCTGATGTTTTACCATGGAATCATAACTTAAATCTATAGAAAGGGATTTTTTTAAAAAGAAAACATTTCCAAGAAGTTATATTTGAAATATTTATTCATGCACGATGTTCCTCTTGAAGCTCAGTGTTCCCAATGACCAATGTAAAGAGTTTGTAGATATATTTAAAGTCTGAGCATTAGTACGTGTAGCCAGGGAAGCTTTTGTATTCCATGAATGTATGGAAGTGAGTTACTTATATGAATTGTTCTTATTAAAACACTGAAGTCTTAAGACTGACCCTTCCAGTGACGTGGTTATCATAATCAAATGTCTCTGTACCTTCCACCTACTCCTGTGAATGCGCTAGGACTGGGGTAAGTCCTACCTCCGTTCTGCTGCAAGCCTGGAGTCCCACTCTTCTTCCACAGGCCCTGCAAGAGCTGCTCTAGCACCACAGAGTGACAATCCAGCACTGTGGCAGCCTGGCTTAGACCTTATCCTTCCTCGAGTCAGGAGTGGTTTCTTTAACTAGGTGTGAAGAAACACTCCTGAAAAAGTAGGAAGCATAACACTTCAGGACATTCCAGTTCCCTTCAGATGACACTGTAAAATGATCAGCCTAGTGCTTTCCTGTAAGAGTATTTACCCTTAGCATGTACCTTAACGGGTCACCAGAGTAACTGAAAGGAAGTCTTCTGCCTGCTGGCTTTTACCCTCGCACCCCGTGGCTTTATGTCAGGCTCAAGCTTTAGTCTGCCTTTTGTGTCATCCAGGAAAGAATACTTATCAATACTTAAATTCATTATTTTCACTTTATTAGTGTATAGATTCACAGAAAACATATTCTTGCTAAGGCCGTTTCAGTAATAAGTTTCCGTAGGACAGAGTTGTGTACTGGGGGGGAATACAGCAGAGTGGCTGATTGTCGTTTTAAAACAGTCACAATGTACCACTGACACACCAGAGGACATGCTGTAGCATACTTACAAAGAATTTATATTTGTATTTTATTGATACCAACCAGAGCGTAGTAACAGACCATACAACCCCATGGGTATGGTCTTCTGGTCCACCAGCTCCAAATGCATCTTACCACAACTGTGCATAACACTGACAACTGGAAAAGTGAACAAAAAAAAGGTGTAAAATACTTCCCTTAGGTCTGTGTGATGCTAAGAAAAGTAAACTTCACAGGCCTGTGCTTTCCCTGACCAAGGCTCCAAAGGTGTTGGCCATAAGACAAAGCCATCAATACAATGGGTCTTTGCTTGCTAAGGAAACAGGTAAATTAAACCTGTCACAACTGTCCCAACCCCATCCTTTTAGTAGAGGTAAGATCAGCAGCAGTTACCAAAATGAAAGCAAAGCAGTAAGAATACCTACCTACCATGGTAGCTGCGTGCTAAACCCCGAGCTTTCTCTGCCCTGGGGAGGTCGCACAGGTACATGAAGGACTGGTACAGGAATGGGACACCCACGGAAAACAGTCAGTCAGCTGAGGTGTGCACCCATCCCACAAAGCCTTTCAGGTGGACACAGACCAGAACCACAAGCTAGGCTGAATTTAAAGTACTTCTTTGCCAAGTTTGCAGAAAGACATCCATAACACACGGTGGTCTAAGTTAAAGTGATAGTTTTGTTGGGGAGAGAGGTTGAGCATGAGTAGTAGCAGTAAAACCACAGCTGAGAAGTGAAGAAACTGAAGTTACTTGGAAGAATTGAGTATCATCCATCCAGGCTTTCTTAATGTGTTACCTTGCCAGCTCTGCACAGCTTTTCTTTCAAGTTAAAATGCACAGACTAGTCTATGGGAAAGAAATGCCCAGTCTGATCAGGCAGAGGGAAAGAAGATTTGGCATGCACAAGGAGCATATTTTGCTCTTCTTTTTAATAAACCAGTGATAGAAGTACGACTTTAACAGAACTAAACCCCTTAGACTAATGAGCCAAACTGTGTTTGACTCATATATCTATATTAAAAACAAACTGAAGAGGTGTAAGAGGCAGCATTTTATTTGCTTCATTAAGAGAAAAAAGGGGCTGACTCCACTGAAGCCGCCTGCTGGAGGCTACTGTGCTATTTCTGCTCTGGCTGTGGAAAATTGCACAATTGCAGTTTAAATAAAGCAATTAATCAATTACTTTTTTTATTCTTTACATAGCAGAAGTGCAGCTGAACATCACTGTATTACAGAGAAACACTGACTGGTACCTCGCACTGACAAATTGCATAGGCTTCCACCTCCTCCTTAATGTAAAGACAGGAACTCATAGGGAGGTAACTTAATCGTTGCTAGTTAAACAAAGGATTGCACTGAGGAGCCTTGGGTGCAGAAGTTTTAAATCATGTTTCTAAAATTACTGCAGGAGTTTTTAAATGTGTCTACAGCTTTTCAAAGCAAGCTCAACTCCTCTGTCATCCAGATAACTAAAACAAAGTTCCTGGAGAACATCACAGTCAACACCTTCATATGCCACAAGAACAGCAGAAAGGGCGGTAACGAAGGGTTATTGCCCAGCACACACACACAGAAGACCTGCAGTAGAACAGCAGCAGGAGTTCATGTAAATGGGAAGTTAGAAAAATAGAGTATTACTTGGGCCAAGTCATCCTGGGAGTAGGAGGGATGAGATGCACCACAACATAAAGTGGAAAAATAGATCCAAGAAAATATAGAAGAACCTTACATTTTCTATTTAGATCCGAAATACAAAATACACCATTAACGAGATCTACTTGGAATGGCTATCTGGAGGGCTGACACCAGTCTACGCAGTCCTGACCCCTAACACGTAATGTTTTCAGCACTGGGTCACTATGTATTCTGTACCTGTATGTGCACAAATGTAGCTGTATAGGATGTCTACACACACATGCATACTGTATGAGTCACAAAGCCTTTCACTAGCACCATTAAAAAAGCTCAATCATTTGGAAAAAAAAAAAAAAACACCCCAAAACCACAAACAAGGTCCAAGTGTATCTGATAGAGATCCATTTAGAAACAGAAAACAGTAATAATACAGCAACAGGTCAGAAGCAATTATTTTTGCACTATAGTGGCATGGATAGAATATTTCCACGCTGGAATCAAGGGTACTGATCTTTAAGACAGAACAGCAGGGAAAAGACAGTAGTGGCAAGTGCAGGCTTTGGGTTCACAGCTAACAAAACCAAGAAGGGATTTCTGCCAAAAGTGCTTCTTTTGCCTCCAGAAGTCCTGCCAGTGTTACCCAGAGCATTGCTTCTTATCCACCCGGGTTGTCACGACAAAGAGCAGGATACTAAAGAAATACACAAGTCATTGTATTTGTAAGCAACAAAATAAAGCTAGATATTTTATCACGTATCCCACAGTGGTCCTTGGCTGTAACACAAGAACAGATTACTTAGGCTGCATGCCACAAATACCACAAACCATTCACTTCAGGTCCCCATCTCCTTCTCCTTGGATCGACTTTTTGATGCGAAGCAGCATGGTTGTAAGCCACTGATCCAACCGTGATATTGAATCGAATTCTTTAACCTATTAGGGAAGAAGAAAACATGGTTTAAGACACTAGAAAGCAGAGGAGACAGAAGCAGCATTCTGCAGCCCTTGAAGCATGGTCTTTTAAAACTTCTAGTCTTCCCAGAAGAAAAAAATGGTAAAACTCATTATATTTTTATAATAAAGATACCTATCCAAAAAGCACACAGAGCTCGTTAAGCCATTGTCAAAAACAGGAGCTGGAGCAAAACCAGGCAGAACCTTTACTTGTCTCTCAATGATAAACTACTGAATTCTGTTTGGGACTTGCTAGAGCCCAGGCTGGAAGCAGTTCTGCTAAGGGCCACCTCTCCTGTGGTTTTCCCTGGCGGGATGGGTAAGCAGTGAAGCACCTGGTGTTTTGCCCCAGTGGAGTCGGCAGCAGCACTCGGAGCATTTACCCAGCGTGTAACAGTGCACACACCCCAAAAAGATAAAAAAGGAACAGCCGGCCAGCCACGAGCACACCTTAGCAAGTTCCCGACTACTTACTGCCTCGGTGTACGCCTCGCAGTTCTGCTCCTCGTGGGCTTCCAGCAGTTTCTAGGAACATAGCGTTAAAAATTAGACAATACTCTTACTGCAAGCTCCCGGTGCGTGGGCATCTTGTCCCCAGGACAGAGGGAACCTCTGCAGCCACACTGTAGGGCGCCCACATGTTCAGCAGCGGCACCTTTGCCATCTGTGCAAACCACCCGCCATGAACACAGAAATAGTTTGGAGCTGTTCATTTTGAAGTTAGCTGAAATAATCATCGTTCCTCTGCAGCTACTTCCATAGGTCTGGTATAAACCCAGTGCAAAGTGAGCCTGGTGTCCTCTAAAACATTTGAATAAAAGACCAAATCTCTGGCAAGGCGAAAAAGCACAAAGGAAAGGGCAGTCTGCATTTTCAAGCATGACTATTCGTTTAATACCGGCCTTACTCACTTTCAATAGCTTGCACTCCCGTGAATCCGTGAATGCTGGGAACATTTCTTCGTATTTTTCAAGTGCAAGCTGAAAGAGAGAAGATAAACCCTAACACTTGTTTCTTTCAAAACCACTTGCTTTTTATTTTAGTTTTTGCCTTCCAGTCCTAAAACCGCGCTTGGGCAAGTATTCATAGCAAATCCAATTCCACAGTGTGGCACTTCAAGCTTCAGTCCAAACAGCTGCCATGCAAATTCCTGTGCACACAAGAACGTGTCTCAGCCAGCAAAGGTGGATTAAGAGGGATGCCGAAAGTTTGGGGTAACCACTCTGCGCCCACTGACCTTCGCATTCAGCTCATCCACAATGAAGTGGCATAAAGCAGCTTTGAAGAAATACTCTTTGGCGCTATACTTCAGCAAAGGATTATCCATCGTGTTTGTTCCCACCTAGGCACAGAAAGCTGTGGTTGGCTATTGTTGGGCAAGGACACCGCATCATTAGGGACTGAACTGAAAAACAGGAGAGCTGACTAAAATGACATGCAGCACCATAATGCAAATAGAGATCACAGGAAAAATGCCACAAAAAGATTTTGGGGAGCCAGGCAGATTTTTAGCAAATCCCAAGCAAGGTCAGAAACCTGCAGGCAGCTGCTGTGTGAGAGCACACTCAGGCAGCCCACCCAGTTCAGGGGTACCACACTGGTACCTCAGGGTGTCCTGTCTGGTGCAGAAAGGGGAAAACAAGTTGACTTGGTGAAAACCTCCTCCGTTGTTCACCCTCCAGAAGCACTGCAAGTATTCCCATATAAATACCTGGGTACAAAGGCAGAGCGATCAAGTTGACAAATTCTGGGGGGATACTTTCTGCCAGACATTTGTAAATATGATCAAAAGTGTAATTATAGATTTCCTTTCCCCAGCCTTTCTCTAGAAACAAGAGAATTCAGAGGAAAAAACTGCCTTTGGTAAGGTAAAGCAACTCTTAAAAGTGTCGGAGCAAACCATGGCTCATAAAGGCATAACCAGCCCTGAAAAATAAGTAAGAGCTTCTACGGGCCACAGCAATTTTGTGAGACTGACATACTGACCCACTTTCCATTTTCAAGAGATCTCTGCCCCGTTGGATGAAGCACGTATCCTCACCTGCTCGTAGATTTCTATCGCCTTCTGGTACTGCTCCAGCTGCGCAGCATAGGCAGCCACCTTCAGCAGACACTTGTTGGCTGAGCTACAATCAATCACAGCGTTACAGTAAGTAATTGCATCCTGGGGAAACAGATCCATGCCCTGGTACCTCCAAGCGCTACCTGTACCACCCCAGACCCAAAAGCTGCACATTCAGGGCATTTTCTTTTTAACAGCCAAAACTGAACAACACAGAAAGGCACGAAGACCTTCATCTCAGCAGACCTGGAGTCAGACACTGTTCAATTGCTCCATGCTTTCTCTGCACCCAAAATGGGTACCCCAAACTAGACAAGTCTGCATGCAGGATGGGATCCTTAAACAGAAATCTGCCTAAGCAAGACTTGGGCGTCCCACCAAGGGACATTTTAGAACACAGTGGCAGACGAGGTGTGCAAGCATATGCACCACCCAGGACAAAACCCCATCTCCCACCCTTCCCTGCTGTGACTCTTTCACAATGACCACTTGCCTGTTGGACTCCTCTCCTTTGTAATAGTCTGCAGCCTGCTCGTAGTGTGCGATGGCCTGGGGACAGAAACACCACACTTGAGTGCCAGGTCGGAAGTACAACTTTTGATCAGATCAGTGTCTGCATTCACAAAAGCTTTTCCATTCCACACCCAGGGGTTTCCAGGGGAGCGAGGCACTGCCAGACATCCCCTGCACACTCAAAACACAAGGCTGACCTCAGAAATTGGACTGTGAACTTGTTAAGCATCCCAAACTCTGGTGACGGTTTAATACAGGCGACACTATTGTGATGACTGCAAATGCTTATCATCACAGCGTGACAAGGCTTCTGCCAGCTTTGCCACAGCTGAACAGAACAGCCCTGACATAGCAGGGCTTGATTTACAGGGAGCTGCTTGTGGAGAGGCAACACTGACGTCATTAACAGAGACAGATGGGATCCAATGAAGTGGAGCTGAGGAAGCAAGTGGTTGTCTACAAACCAGTATCTAGAAACCATACATTTTTGTTCTGCAGACTTCAAGCAGATGTGCAGCCAGTCAAGCTGCTTCAGGATTCCTGCTCAGGGCCCTCAGTTATGGGAACGAGAGGGTCAGTGCTGAAATGTGAATCAAAAGTAACGGCAGCTTCCTTTGGGTGCCTCAGAAAACAGCCACAGAACTGCCCCACAGCTTCCCAAAGTGCTTTTCAGATGTGAAAAACCACCAACATCAGCCAAGGCTGCTCGCCCAGGGGTTTGGCCAGCCCTGCCAAACTGCTGCTCAGCAGATTGGCACACCCAAGAGTCAGGGCTGCCCTGTGACAGACCCGTGCTGAGAAAACCGTCGTTCACCCTGTTAGCCCTAACTTCAAGTTATGGGTGACTTGGACCTACATAAAGAAGCCTGGTGCTGGATGGGAGACGGGTTTTTATCAGCTGGGCTGAGCCCAGCGCTGCTCTGGCCAGGGAAGGGAGTGCAGGCGCTGCAGCACCTGCATAGCAGCACCCCCAGCGCCCGGCATCCTCACCTTTTCAATGTCTACCAGCTCAGCCTCGTAGATCTCTGCAATGGTGATGTGGTGCTTGGCAGCGATAGTGAACCGGCCCTAGAGAAGAGGTTGAACGTGAGATGGGGGCTCCTCCTCCACCCAGCACACACAGCATTGACAGAGCTGCATCTCTTACAAGCACATCGATCCACAAGCTGCCAGTGCAGCTTCTTACCATGTCAGTGTAGATATCAATAGCTGCATTTAAGCAGTTGATGGCCTCTGCAGCATGAGTGTTCAGGAAAAACAACAAAGTCAGCCAGCACATCAGACTTCCCAGCTCAAGACCTCCCCTTCCCCCCAGCAAAATCAGATCTTGGTAACATTTCTCTTCATCTACTCACTCATGTACATACAGATGTCTGGAACAACCAACATAACATTTTCAACACCCAAGACATACAGATGTCACATGCCCTGCATTTTTGCCCCTGCAGATGTAATTCTGATTCGCCCACCCCAAACAACCTGTGTCCCACCAACAGCCGCTTGATTCGCCTGGGCAAAGACTCTGATGTTGAAAGGTAAGTCAAAAATTAGGGTGGGCAAAATATAAACAACTTGTACCCCAGGTTTGTCAGGCTGCATCCTCAAACAGCAAAATTCAAAATGCTGATCTCATAAACCCGCAGAGGCTGTCATTTTCTAGGAGACACGGGGGTCTTACAATTATAAAACAGTGTTCTTTGCCCCGAGTTAGCTTCTTCAGCCCCCTGGTTTTCCACAAAACCACAACCCTGCTCTTTGCGACCAGGTTTAAAGAATCCAGATCCTTTATCCTCATCCCATCAAAGGTCAGTCGGTTTTACTTCCCCCTCTCCTCTGCCCCATGGAAACCCCTGGGAGGGAACTGGTGTTAAGGGCAGGGATCCCACTGTGATCCACATCCAAGACCTGCCTTAAGTATTCCTTCAGAGGTGAGTATGCCTCAAAAGTCAAGCTAAAGCAGGAAGGAAGCTCCGCAGGGGCAGTGCCTCACGACCAATGCACTGCAGTGTATCAAAGCATCAGAGATCTCCTCAAGATGACACCCCTGCACGTGCCAGTCAACATGGCAGGCCAAGATGATGTATCATGTGAAGGACTGCTTTGGAGAAGTAGAGGTGCAGGAGATATAACAGCTTTCAAATAGTGTGCAGTGAGCATCCACAGCCCCACAGAGGCAATGACTACCAAAAGCCTCAGTGCATCACCTAATCAGCTTTGCAAGAAACAATCCCAGATTTTGCTCCCCTTACCTTGTGGATCTGCTTTTTTGTAAGCGTTCCCAGCATCCACGAAGCTGGTGGCCGAGTCATGTTTGCTCTGCAGCTGCATGTGCAGCTTGGCTGCCTGACAAAATGCATTTCCTGCAGCTGAAAGAGAAGCACACACTGACTTCATGTACCCCTCCAACCCAGCAACAAGCAGGATTGACTCAAAGCAGCAAAGCAGGTGTCACTTCCCAGGATCCACAGAGGTTGAGAGGTAACTACCACCCCAAATTGTGTCCAGGAGCTGCTTGTCTGCCAGGGTTTGAGCCCATCCCCACAGGGGACAGTGGGGGCATCCCACCTGCACACTCATCCTTTACAGTGTGTGTTCATCCTCCCCACTGGCTGCACCCTGCATCTACTGGATCAGCAAGGGATTGTGAAATCAATCAGATTGGATGTCCCACCCCAAGGTATTTCCTTGATGAGAGCAAGCATAGGGGCAGTGCCCCTTCAGCAGGTTTGCCTGCAGAATTACAAGCTTTCATTTTAAAATGGTTGATTGCACCCAGGCTAATTTAACATCAGGAACATTCAGGTCACCCCCCTTTGCCTACTCTCCCCATACTTAAATCATCACAGGGCTGGGCAAAGCGGAGGAATTACATCACCACAGGGACCATCCCCATGGAAACAGCCTGGGATGCAAGACTCCAATGTCATCATTTGCAGGAAGATGGTTGGGCACGCAGGGGTCATCCAGGCATCAGCCACCCTCCACACAGACCCTGCAATGGCAGGGACTGTACTCACCACTCCAGTTCTTGGCGATCTTGAACATGTTGGCAGCCCTAGTGTACATTTCACAGGCTTCCTCCACCCTGGTGTTGCCCCTGAAACGAAGCAAGAGAGCCCCTGACAGCGTGCCAGAATGAAATGCTGCCCCTGAAACAGGGACTGAAAGCTGAAACAGAGCTTGAAGTGTTGCAGTCCCATGTGTTAGGGCAATGTTGTTCCCCCCACACTTGATAAGGCAACCTCATTTTAAATGCAGGGTGAGCATCAATGCTACTTAGAGAGAAGAAACCTGGATTTGGGGGACTGGCAGCCCCCCACTCCCACCAGCGCTTCTCCCAGAGGGTATCAGCTCATTACCAACACAGAAATCCTGTTAATGCCCAATGGGGTCCCCCCAAGCCCTGCTGCAAACAGGGAGCAGGGGGAGTTGGCAGGTACTGAATAACCAAGCCCTTGCTAGAAAGGGGAGGCAGAGTTGCTCATTGCATGAAGCAGGGACAGAAAAGCAGACAAAACACACTCCTGAAATGCCAGCTTAGAGTTTTGGCAAGTCCCTGAAGAGTTTGGAGCTTGGAATAAGACCCCGTCTGCTCTTTGACTCAGGTTCCTCCTTTTTGGGCAGGCGCAGTCAGCTCCTAAGAAATGTCTCATGAGACACTCAGCAGAAACACCTGCAAAAACCAAACTCTGGTATGCAACAAACTACTGCATCATTTAGTGAAAATAAAGCAAATAAAAAATTAGAAGAGATGCCAGACAAGTTGCTGCATGAACACACATGGGTGCACACTCTCCAGGTCCCACAAAGGAGGCTCATAGACCAAGCCTCAACTCACTGGTAGGTTTTTCACCTTTGCACCTTCTGGTTGGGAACACAAGCAGAAGAATAACTCAACACAAGCCTAAATGATGAGATTTAGTACCATAATTCAGCTCCCTGAGCCAGACGATTAATTATGAATTTATCTTGAGAGAGGAGTTAATATTTTAGTTAATCAAGTGCAGGTTTCTTCATGGACTTACTCCTACAAGCTCATTACTGCCCTCTGTAGCACACAGTCCTGCTGACCTCAGAAAGAACTGGAGCACAGGGGTTGACAACATTTATTACTGCCTTTTTTCTCCCCTTCCTTCTGGCAGCTGACCGCATTTCATTTCTAAGTACAGGCAATTTTTTTGGACTGCCTGTTCTTGCTCTTGAAAGCTACCTTTTATGTGAACTAAAGTCAAAGGAGGCAGCACAAGGTAACGCTACGCCTGGCAAGGTGTCAACAACCAGGTGGTTTTCAGCCTTTTAGTCTCAATAATAAAAAAAAATAATAATAATAATTCAAAAAGCATTTGTGCAAGCTAATGGATCTCTTCAGGAAGAAGTCAGCCTGTCGATAATGCTTTTGACCGGGCACTCCCCCTTTCACCAGGAGGATGCCAAGAGCAAAGTCACCCACCACCTTTTCTTCCGTTCTAGAAGCAATTTTTCTTGCATCTATTTTTAGCCCAAGAAAACGAGAAATTCGCCTCTCGAAATCTCTGCCAGTTCATTCCAAGGATTGTCGGCACTTTGCCGGCCGGATTACGCCCCTGGAGCATGCCCTTCCTGATTAATCTGCCAGAGGCTGGGGAAGAATTTATTTTTAAAACTCCTGCTTTCAGGGCTGCAGGCACTAGATTTTTTCCAGGCTGTTGTTTAGAAGCATCAAAGGCTCCCTGGGAGCATCACTCCATAGATGCTCTTCCCTTAAAAATAAAAAAAAAAACAAACCCTGAGATTAAAGTGGCCAAATCTGCTAGTTTTATCAACAGCACAGCTCTCACACCCCCAGGATGATCTACTTTTAAACAAAAAGACCCAGTAAAAAGGAAGCTTTACCATCTTCTCAGGTATCATTGCCCTCCAGCAAGCCCACCCCTCCACAGGGTCTCTGTGCAGTGAGACAAGGGCTTGGTACCACGAGGGAACCGTCGCTCCCACTGGGCAGAAAATCATCTGAGAGGATTACCAGCAGCGAGTCCCCACCGGAATAAAGCCGGGATGAGCGCAGCCGCCGCGGAGCTGGACCTGGCGACACCCCCCCGCGGTGGGCTGAACACAGGGAGCGGGGCACAGGCATCTGCCTTTAACTGCAGAGGCAGAGCAGGCTCATCACACTGCTGTGCCCATGACAGCTGCAGGAGAAGCAGCACCCAGGGGGGCTGCTGGAGCACCATTGGCCGGGCTCACCCTATGGGGGGGCAAATGTGCTCCTCTCCACGCTCCCCAATGCCCAAACACAGCCCTCCGGCTGCAGAAGCTAAGGGAGACCCTCACCCACGGAGGCGGGGGCGCCAGAGCAGTCAAGCAGATGGGGCAGGAGCTGCAGGCACCCACGCACAGGGCCCGGCTCCCTTCGCACACCCGCACCCCCCCTTTCGCAACCCATTGCGAGCCCCCTATTTTGCGCACCATGCTCCCCCCCTTTTGCAACCCCTCCTTTCGCACACACCCCCTTCGGATCCCTCCCCACTTCGTGAGCTCCCCTTGCACACCACTCTTTGCAATCCGGGCGTCCCCCATGGCAGTTTCGTCCCGCATCCCCAGCGCCCCCCGTGGTGGCACCACCACCGCGCCTCTCTCACCCGAAGAGCCCCCGCAGGAAGGAGTGGGAGCCCTTCACCCGCTTCTCGGCCTCCGC
Organism: Jacana jacana; assembly: GCA_013400555.1. NCBI lineage: Eukaryota > Metazoa > Chordata > Aves > Charadriiformes > Jacanidae > Jacana > Jacana jacana. The sequence goes on along the minus strand of VZTM01015182.1, from coordinate 29,357 downwards.
CATCAGCTGCACGGCCTCCCGTTCCTTGCCCGTGTTGTCCATCGCGGCGGAGCCTCCTTCCCCCTCCTCCTCCTCCGCTGCACCGGCGGGCGTGTCCACGAGGAAGGCGGTGGCGGGCTCGTGCAAGGGGGAGGGGCGTGTGGACTCACGCGGGGTGCGGGGTGCGTGCGTGTGGCGCGGGCGCGGCGCCGGGTGATTGATGTGGCAGGGCGCGGGGTTGCAGAGCGCACAAGGCGAGCTGCATGGCAGCTGAGGCGTCGCTCGCCATTGCCCAGTGCCCGACGCGCGCTCATGGCGAGCGAAGCGTGTTGCACCGCACGCACGTAGTGTGGGATGCGGGATTAACGTTGCACCTTGCACCGTTCCTGGCGCACGACGCCTGCTGCGCCACAAGCACTCCCCAGCTTCCTACGATGGCCTCCTCAGAAGCGAGGAAGGCAGGCCCAGCTGGGGGGGGGTCACCCCCGCCTCTCCTGCGTTTCAGAAGCGGCAGCATCAGCTCGCTGTCCGTGTGTGGTGTGCTGCGGTGAAACAGCGTGAAGGCCTGTCATCTCCCGGGACTCTTTTGTGGCTTTTATAAAAAGGCACCTGCGCGTCCAGCTGGAGTCAACCAGCTTCTGCGTCTCCACAGTCACCAGGGGGTGACTCTGCAAGGGCGTGAGACCTGGGCAGCTAGCTGTGCTACCCCAGAAGCATCTGTAACTCTCAGCGTTACGAAAGCCCTTTCTAAAGGTGGATTCATTCGTGACCTCCCTGAAAACATACATCCCCATTAGGAAATCGGCCATTGCTGGGATGGGAGCGCTTAGAATATGAGGGCTTAGGAGCAGGATACAGCAGCAGCACGTTACGAGACAGCCATACATGAGCAGCACACATTGCTAAGGGTCAGTCCTCACCCACCCACGCCTAAAGCGCTTACCCGCCCCCAGGGCAGCCGCACATTCTGGGTATGCTGAAAAGAAGGAAAAGGGAATTTATCCCATCCTAAAGGGGGGGGGGGTGGTGGTTCTTGCAGCTCGGATTCTGCTTTTATCAACAGTACACTCTTGAGTTTCCATGGAATTCCTTCAACTTTACTGCAGGGGAGAGAGATGGAGTTTAGGCTCCCGGGAGAAGGGTTAATGCTGAATATCCTGCAGATATTCAGCATTAAGTGAAAGGATACAGAAAAAATCACGGGAATAGGCAGAAAACATGGCTGTTTTCTCTCTCGTTTGTGTTTGTGTCCTATCCCCCTAATTATCTGAGCACACAAAGGAGGAGGGACCCCTCCAGGTGTCTGCCCTATTTCTGACGGCAGAGCAGCTGTATCCCCACAGACAGCCTCCACGAAGCCAGACAGGATGGTGGCGGGAGGCAGGGAAAGCATCCGCTCCCACGGCGCGGGGATTAAGGGACTGGAGATGCCAGGCCTAAATCGCACAGACAGCCGGGCCCTAGATGAGGTAGATCACCGGCCCAGGGCCGCCTCCGCCCGCCCTCAACCGCGGACCGGCCCTCCCCCATCCCTCGCCGGACTACAATTCCCGGCGTGCCCTGCGGCGCGGCGTCCTAGGATGGCCGCACGGACCTGCGACCGCCCCGCTCCGCTGTCTCCACGGCGACACTGTACCCTCTCCCATCCAGGGCCCTCAGCGGCCTGAGGACTTCCAGCCACCAACCTGGTCTCGGAAGAGCAGGAGAGGGGCCCGCGGGGTGCCCGACACCAGCCTCCCGCTGCTCTCTGCTGCCCCACGCGGGTCAGCGGCAGGCGTTTGCCTTCCACCCTGTCCCTCCCAGGAACGGAGTTATGGTAATCAAGGTGTAATTAATCACACCCTCCTCCCGCGGGCTGGTATCCCTGCCCAGGGGATGGGATACATGCGCACAAGCCCATGGTGGCACGGGCACCCCCGTTCGCCCAGCAACAACCTGGTGCTACGAGGTAACATCACGGTCGCAGGGTCTCGCTGCTGGGAAGAGCCTGCACCCCCCCACCCCAGCGCTTGTCTGCAGGACTGGGTAAGGTATACCTAAGGACGGGAGCCACCTGGATGTAAACTCAGGACTGTGGGGTGGGTCCGGGGCATCCCTGAAACACAGCTGGGCCCTGGAGTCCATCAAAGCCAGGCTGCAGAGCTGGGGCAAAAGCAAGTTGCTGACCTGCTTGCAAGGCTGGAAGGAACTAAAACCCAGTAGCATTCCAAAGCCAGAAGCTGCCATCCAAATCCAAGGTAAAACTGATAACAGTTACAGACTGCAAAGGATCCCAGATAATCCCTGGCTTTGTTTCCCTTTTCCAGGCAGGACACAATGGAGCCTTTTTATCTCTATGACCTTGGGCTCCTAGCAGAAAACAAGGCCATTCAAAGGATCCTCTGCCCCATGGCAGCGCAGCTCTGCCATCTAATCCTCGCCATGGAATGGGAAGATGGAATCTGTGAAGCCTTTCCCAATTTAGGGGAGAATGCGGAAATATTATCCAAAGCCACAGGGGAACTTGCTTCTGTTGCAAGAAGGTGAGTTTGCTTGGTGGCTCCTGGGCAGATTTGGGGGCTGGGAAGGAGGAGGAAGGGATAGGAAAGAAACTGGCATGGATCCTGCCTGGTGCTCCCAGTCAGCATTCTGCTGGAGGTGGGAATGTTAGGAGGAAGGGACAGAGACCATGAGAGGGGGAATAGGATTAGGAAGGGAAAAGGAGAGATGGGAGAAGCAGGGATATATGCTTGGAAGGGACATAGGGAAGTAAGCAAAACCCCGGCAAGCAATATTTAACCTAAGCACATCTTAAAATATTCACTGGACAATTGAGCAAATGCTTCAGTGAATTTACTGAATGCTTCCATAAACTGGAGCCCCGAACCACAGATCAGGCACTGGCCACTGGGTTATTCTGCTGTTACAGCTAGGGCCTGGCAGAGAGCAAACACCATGCCTCAAAGTGAATTGCAGCCAGTGCAAAAGGTTCTTCAACAGTTCAAATATGGCTAAAATCAATACAAGCCCAGCTAAGGTCTGGTGTGGCTAATTGTGATAAAGCCCAGGACCCGCACATGCTACCTGCTAAGGCTGGTACCCATAGGATGGTGAAGAGCTGAGCCCAGTGGTTTCTGTTCTAGGTTGGCTGAGGAGTCCAGTGATGAGGTGTTCAAAGAGGAGATGCATCCTGCAGCTGAGTCTCTCGTCCAAGCTGGGAGGTGTGTTCTGCTGGTGGCCCACAAGCTCCAGGTACAGCCGGACAACCCTGGCCACAGAGAGGAGCTGGCTGCGTTGGCAAAGAGGGTCTTAACAGAGACAGTGAAGGTAACAAGAGAGGGGACAATGCCGGCCTGAGCAGGGATGCTGGAGTGAATTAGAAGTGCAGCTGTAGGAAGGACAAGAGCTCCTCCACCAGGACTTGGGATAGGGCTTGAGGGAAGCTCTAGCTGGAGTAATGGTTGTTTCTTTACCATGTCTCACTAGTGCAGGTCTGCCGAGCAAAACACACCTCTTTGCTGACCTACACGGGGTGGGGTGCCAGCTTGGCTGCTCAAGGGAAAAAGTAGCAAATGGGGATTCTGAAGCTTACCCCTCTGACTCATTTTTCCATTGGTTTGGGTTTTTTCCTGGTTAGATACTTCAGATTGAAGATGCTGCTGGGGTGAGGAGGATAATTCAGGCTGCCAGCTGGCTTTTGGAGTGCCTGAGCGTACTGCGGGATGCAGGGGACATGCCAGGACTGCTGGCTGCTTTCCGGGCCTTTTCAGAGGCCTTGCTTCTGCTGAGCAATCTGACAGCGAAGCGCCTCGAGGAACTTGGAGATTGTCCTCAGCAGAAGAGTTTGGCCCAAACTTTGCAGCTGCTTCAGAATTGCATTCCTTTTCTCTATACAGCCAAGCACAGCGATCTTAAACGTTCCTGGGATCAGCATGTCAACCTCTCCAAAGACTACACTTTCCAGCTGATGGAGAGGACAGTCAAAGAGCTCACTTCCCTGCTTGTCAATAATACAGGCAGAAAGGAGCCACAGGACAGAAGTGGGACCTTCTCCCAGCATGTGAGCAGGCTGCTGGCTTTCCTCTCTTGTCCAGACCCAGTGCAGCTCTCCCACAGCAAGTTCAGTGCTCACGTGGAAGCAGTTGTTTTCTACTGCATGCTTCTAGCAGACTCGTCCAGGTCAGATCTGAAGCTGGACCTGGTAAGGCATTGCTGGGTTCTGCTACAGCTGAGGAAGAGCATTTGCAGCCACATAAACCAGCAGAAAGGATGGTCAGGGCAAAGCTGCGGAGAAAGCAGCCTGGAGAAGGAATGGCACACCATGAGAGAAGAGGTAGAGACTCTTGACCAGGCAGTGCTTAAAGCTACTCTTTGCCAAATCCTTGACAACTTCTTTCAGAGTAAGGAGCCCCTGAAACAATTAGTTGACGATGCCCTTAGCCTTGTTGATACAGGGTGTTTTCCAGCAGACCAAGGAGAATTTTTAAAGAAACTTCAGCCCCTCACTGCCACCTTCTTCACACGTGCCCAGCAGATGCTCAGAGTGGCAGACTTTGTTCTGGCCAGGTGCACAAAAAAACAAACTGCTAGAGAAATTGGAGAGCGGGTAGAGTATTTGAAGAGACTTCTTGCCAGTCTCCCTCCCCTGCTTACTGCAATGAGCAGAAATACAGCTCGGGTGAGAGCTGCTGAGCAACTGCAGTCCTTGTGCCACACATGGGCTGGGACAACAGAAAGTCTATTGCAGTGTTTTGAGGAGACAGTCAGCATGTGTGAATTCCTGAAGCTGTCTGTCCAGGAAATAGCCAAGCACAGGGAATGGTGTGAAAAGGCCCTGGAAAGTCAGGACCCTGAGAGGCTCTCTTGGCATGCAACTCGCCTCATCAGTTGGGCTCAGTGGGTGGTTGAAGCTACCACCAGGTACGTGGACAGAGCCACAGACCCCATTTTCAGGAATGGCTTGCTGGTTTGGGTTGAGCAACTGGCCAACTCCATCCTTGAGCTGAAAGCGGTCACAGCCCTTTGTTCAGTGAGACTCTACAGCCTCCAAACTAGGGATGCCTTTTCAAAGGCAGCGAGCTGCCTGATGGATTCTGCTCACCATGTCCGAGATGGGCTGGATGGGTCCAACCACCCAGATATCCTCAGCCCTCTCCGAGAACAAGTGCGAAGCACTGATACGGCAAAGGCACTTGAACTCTGCCCATCCAGTGCTGGGCTAAAGGCCGTCCCGGATGAGGCTCTGTTGCAAGAAGATGTCTTAAGTCAGCGACCTCCACAAGCAGATAACTTACACCTGGATGGCATTCCAAGGAAAGAAGATCTGCAGCCTGTCATTACAGCTCTCCTAGCAGCAACAAGAGCCCACGATATGGCAGCTGTCAATGCTGCTTGCTCTGCCTTGCTTGAACTCTCCAATGTTTCTATTGATGCGGCAAAGGAAGCACTGCCCGTTGCTGAGTCTCCCCAGGCAGAGACACTGGGGCAGTACCAGAAGATTGTGTTATTGACACCATGTGTTATTAGCCTGGCCAGGGAAACAGCCTCAAGGCAGCTTCATTGTTCAGGCAGACTTCTTCAAATGGCACTCACACTCTCCAAAAGGATCTGTATGACAAAAGAGTGCCTGGCAGCCATGTCAGGTTCTTGGTATAGTCTGTCTCAGCAAGTACTTGGCTTTATCTTGTCTGCTGACTTTCTGAGAGGCAAACAGGCTTTGAATGAGACCATGATGGATTTAGCAAGAGTGGTTCAGTTAGCAGAAGACATTGTAAGCATGGCATGTAGTAAGGGAAATCCCATTTCCCCTGATGTCTGGGAGAGCTTCCTGCAGGTCCAAGCCAAGTTTTCACATGCTCAGATGAATAACAAAGTGTTACTTGAGAAAGCAGCATCTTTCAAGGGCTCCTGCAGGCTGAGAAAAGCCACCCTGGAGCTGCACTGTGTCCAGTGGGCCATCAGCATGCACGTCATGCTGAGCTCTGTGGATCAGTTCATAGGCAGGGACGTCCTGTTCCTGAGGGAGCTAAGGAGTGCCATGAACAATAAACTTTGCCTGCACAACCTCTTGGCTGCTGTGTCTGAGAACTCCCTGAGGCTGCAGGAGGCTGCCCGGCTTTCTTACTTGTCCTGCCCTGAAGACTGTGGTCACAGTGAAATCCTAGTGCTCAGGGAGGAGATAAAGGTACTAGTGGAAGCACTGCTGGATGCCTCTAGTACCCTCTTGTTCTCCCCACTTTCTGCTGCCAGCTTGTACATTCGCTTTGAGCTTCTGCAGAGAGACTTGGCCCTGAGGGCCAAGGCATTATTGCTCCACCTGGAGAAGGTCAATACCAAGTACCTGCAGGTCATCCGTGATGTTGTCAGACCAGCCCTGTCCCCTCCTTCTCAGCAGAACATGAAGAGGAGAAAAGAGGCCTTTGAAGAGAAGGCAAGTCGGCTAATGGCCAATGTTCAGTGGATCAAAACCACCCTGCAAGACATTCTGGAGTCCAGTGCTGAATTGCAATCACAGGCAAACCTGCTCTCCATTGCAGACCACCTCCTGGTCCTCACGTTTGACGCAGTGTGTAGTGCCAGCCAACTCTTTGAGAGCTGCCAGGACAAAGGTCATCTTCACCTAGACAGTATTGTCTGGTACTGGTCAGCAAAGGCACACTACCTCGTCACACAGCTGCAGGCTGTCCAGGGCATCAATGAACACATCCTGCAGCTCATGAGACAGCACTTGGAGAACGCAGGGGACCAGTGCTCTCCAAGACAATACAACAGCACAGCAAAGTTCTTCCCAGCCCGAGAGCTTGATGCTCTGAGCTGTGTCAAGTCAGCAGAAACTTGCCCAAGCAAGAGCAGACGAGGAAGTAGAGCTGGTGCAGTACATGAAATGGTACAGTAGCTTTTTTTCCCTTACCAACTCTTGCTCTGAGCAAGGTGATAGGGCTGTCGGCCAGTCCTGTTCCCCACACCACAGAGCATTCAGATAAGTGATATTGGCAGGGACCTCTGGAGGTCAATAGTCCAACCTCCTGGCCACCTTCAAAGTTAGATCAGGTTGCTGGTTGCCCTGTTCAGCTGAGCTCTGGACATCTGATCTGACGGACACTCTTACATAAATAAACCCATCTTTGAAATGCTGTTTCTGAGGAGCAGAGGGCTGTACTGCTCTCCCTCCCCTGAAACATTGCTCATCTTTGCTCAGCTCCTTACCTCCCAACAAGCATCCTTTGGGAGTACCAGCAGCTCAAGTCCCACAACTGCTTTTGGATGTCAGGAGCTGGCAAAGGCTTCAGTGCATGATCCAGACCACTCAATTGTACTTCTCAACAGTGGGCACTGTCAGCTTACATGACAGCTACCACACGTTTTGAGATAGCTCCATGAGATGATGGCATGGGGCACTGGAATTTGATAGCCCCACTGTTCAAGGGGACAGAGGAGAGAAGGTCTGTTTGGGAAGGCAGAGCAGATCCCATAAGGCAGTGGGCAGCTCTCCTATCTTCTTTACTCACCAAAAACTGCTTCAGAAACCCACAGGCAGAGACTTCTCAGCATCACTCTAGGCTTAAAATCTGTTCAGTTATTGTCTCAACAGCACAAGAGCAGTCCCCCCAGTGTCTCCCTTGCCAGCAGCCCTGCAAAGCACAAGAGAGAACACAGTGGCACATGGAAGGGGGTTCCCAGTAAGATGTCCCAGGTCACCATGGACATGGCAACAAGGATGCTTCACATGACTCAGTTCCTGAGGAGGAAAGGTCCCATCATGGTATGGAGTGTTTCATCCCCTCCACCCCAACATTTTAATAAGCATAAAGAAAATATTTTTTCCTTAAGAGCTCAAGTCAAAGGCAGTGACAGGACTGCCCAGCACCCGCTTAAACCCCTGCATTACCCTGCTCTTGTAAGAGTGGCACCAGCTGCATTTGTGCAAAGCAATAGAAGTTGCTTCCTCTTGATTAGATGCGAACCTGGTGCTGAGTTGTTTCCTTGTTTCAGAATACACCTGGGCTTCCTGGACGCTCTGGTTCTGCAGGAAAGATGGTCTTTTTTCTCCTTCTCTCTTCCAAACACATGTATTTCTATTTTGTTTTAGAGCAAGGATCAGCTTGTTGCCTGTGGGAGGCAGATGGCTTCGAATGGGCAGGTGGTTGTTAAATTTGGCCACATTGTTGCGAAGCACTGCCTTGACAAGCGATGCTCTGCAGAGCTGCTGTGTGCTGCAGAGCAGACCCACACCATCAGCCGCCAGCTCAGCATCGTGGCCAGGTGAGTTGCTGGGGTCAAGGACAATCTCTCCCAAGGCTGGTGCCCCCCTTTACAAAGAGGTGTGCACAGCGGGTCTCTGGATGTTCTTGTTAGATCAGCATGCAGAACCACAGAACCATGGAATTTCAGAGTTGGAAGGGACCTCTAGACATCATCCAGTCCAACTCCCCTGCCAAAGCAGGATGGCCTAGAGCACATTACTCAGGACTGCATCCAGGTGGGTCTTGAAGGTCTCCAAAGGGACTTCACAATCTCCCTGGGCAGCCTGTTCCAGTGCTCTGTCACCCTCACTGTGAATGTAGTGTTCAGTTCCAATTCAGGGGCTCCCTCTCCTCTTTCTGTTGCCGTAAACAGCCCTTTTCTTCTCTTGTTTGCCTGCATCTATGGAAAACTGCTCTGATATTCCACAGGACAATCTGCTAGTTTTGAGGTAACTGACAGAGTTCTGGCCACATGGGAGGCCTACTATCTGATGCTTTTCCAGTAAAATCCTTTAAAATGTCTTTTAAGGGTGAAAGCAGTCACTGCAGAGAGCAAGTCCTCTTCTGAGCTGCTTGTGAACAACGCACAGAACCTAATTCAAGCAGTTCTGCACGTTCTGAAGGCAGCCGAGGCAGCATGTATCAAAGTAAGTTAATGCTGATGGCATCAAATACCTTTTGCAAGGTGAGCCCATGCTGTGGGGAGCTCCTACAGCCAAGCCCAGTTATGGGAGGTGAGAGCTGGCTGCCTTGGGACCTCTGTGACACCAGCTGGGGCTTAAGATTCTTACTGTGATGTTCTTATTTTATGCCTTTCTGCTTTGTTTCCAACGCCTGCTATGCATCTTTCCAGGCATTGAATCTGCTCTGTCAGTGCTATCAAGTCTAAAATCATCTTTAGCTGGTCCATTTCCCATTTCATTTTTGGATAGGAGAGTAGCAGCATCTTGATGGAGGCCTTTATTTGGAAATAATCCATGTCAGTCTTAGTCTTTATGTTGTCTCAAGATGAGCTTTGATCAAAACTCCCAAGTGCTTCCCTTGCTGCTGCCAACTTCTGATTGATCCAACAGTAAATAGTTTGTGAGAGCAGACTTTATGTGTAAGCACTTAAAAAATGAGTGCAAATACAACCTCTCCACTGATGCAGTTTCTCATTGTGTGCCTTAGCCTCCTTTATAATCCTACAACTTTTGCTGGGTTCCAGCACATCTTTTTGAAAGAGACATGGCTTTGATTAGAATCCGATTTGCTGAACGATCACCAGCAAGGGTGGAAAAGCTCCTCCTGTGGTCAATCGCCCATACCATTACAAAGATACTACATATGTCCATTTTTCACTTTGCTGCTGTCAGCCTGAAGTAACTAGCCATTCTTTTATCTTGATTGTCTAGATTACTAAGTCCTTTATGATCTGGCTTTTTCCCTTTGGAAATTTCCCTGCTTATTAATAAACTGTACTGCATTCCTTTTAATCTTTCTGTATGCAGGCTGTTAGGCACTTTTAGGTGTTTTAAGCATTAACAGGCAGAAGTGCCAACATTGGTCACATTCACATTCATACATTCAGACTTTTATATCATTTAAGATATTTTAAACAAATTATGTATAACAATATACTAAACTTGCAAATATTTTGTCTAATAGGGTTTGCAACAGCCCCTGCCTGACTCTGAAGAAGAAGAAGTAGCTGCTTTTTGCATGCATTGGAGAAAAACTCTGTTGTGGCATAGAGCCAAGGAGTCTTTAAACTCAGACAGGGACAAATCGGGTCTGCGCAAGACTCTGGCAAGGGCTGAACCCACCCTGACAGCTATGGTGCAAGAACAATCACTTCAGACCAGGTACACCCCCAAGCATCTAAAACCCTTTTAAAGGACATACAGGTATGGATAGCCACCTGTAAAACCAGGAAGGGGTTTCTGTTGGAGGGGACTGCATCGCTAACTGGCCTTGCAGGAGGACTGAGAACACAAGGGCTGAAAGGGCTTTTGTGAGCTGGCCACTCCTCCTGTGGCAAACTCTACTCTGCCGAGACACAGCTTCCTTTTGACAACTGAACAAAGAGATGAATTAGATGATGCCACATGCTAGTTTATTTCCTAAGAGGCCTCTCATCCAGATGGCACTTGAAGTTGAGTAAGAAGATGTGATACCAAGCCACAGCGGACACAGGAGTTGGGGAAGAGCTTTAAGAGTCAGGCAAAGGGAAAACTAGACAGTTTCCTGTTCAGTAAAACATCATTCACAAATCTTTGTTACCTGGCACAGGAGTCGCTCTGAAACCATTAATCTTGAATCAATGGCCACCAAGCAGGTTTACAGTTCTTTATATTTGTATACCCTTGTCCAGCACTCTTCTGTAGTCAATCTGGCTTTTTTTTCCCCTTTCTTTTCTTTGGCAAACATTGCTATAGGAAAAACAGCATTTTTTGAAGTACCTTCATTCTTCCTTAAATCGTGGCTGACTGGAGAGGTCCCGATGGACTGGAAGGTGGCAAATGTAACACCCATCTATAAGAAGGGCAGAAAGGAAAATCCAGGAAAGTATAGACCTGTCAGTCTGACCAGGGAAGATTATGGGACAGATCATTTTGAGTGCTATCACCAGCCATGTAATGAGGAACCAGGGGATCAGGCCTAGTCAGCATGGGTTTATGAAAGGCAGGTCCTGCCTGACGAACCTGATCTCCTTCTATGATAAGATGACCCGATTGTTGGATGGGGGGAAGACAGTGGATATAATATATCTGGACCTTAGAAAAGCATTTGACACTGTCCCCCACCACATTCTCATGGAAAAATTGGCTGCTCATGGCCTGGATGAGCATACAATCTGCTGGATAGAGCACTGGCTGGAAGGACGATCCCAAAGGGTGGTGCTCAATGGAGTTAAATCCAGCTGGCAGCCGGTCACAAGTGGTGTTCCTCAGGGCTCAGTACTGGGGCCTTTCCTTTTTAATATCTTCATTGATGANGGAGCGAGTGCAGAGGAGGGCTACGAAACTGGTGAGAGGCCTGGAGAATAAGTCTTATGAGGATCGATTGAGGGAGTTGGGGTTGTTTAGTTTGAGGAAGAGGAGGCTGAGGGAAGACCTCATCACTCTCTACAACTGCTTGAAAGGGCATTGTAGAGAGGTTGGTGCTGGTCTCTTCTCACGGGCAATGAGCTATAGAACAAGAGGGAATGGCTGCAAGCTGCAGCAGGGTAGGGTTAGGCTGGACATCAGGAAAAAAAATTTCACAGAGAGAGTGGTCAGACACTGGAATGGGCTGCCCAGGGAGGTGGTGGAGTCCCCATCCCTGACTGTGTTTCAGAGTAGATTGGATGTGGTGTTGAGGGATCTGGTGTAGGGGAGAACTTGTAGAGTAGGGCTGATGGTTGGACTTGATGATCCCAAGGGTCTCTTCCAACCTATATGATTCTATGATTCTATGTGTTTCTTTCAATAACTGTCAATTCTTTTGTGTTCTTCCGTACCCAAGATGTAAACAGAAGGATGTAGGAACACACTTGTAGCAGCACCAGCAAACCTGGGTGGAGGTAAGGATCAGGGAGTTCTGACTGAGTTGCTCATCTCCTGCACAAGAAAGCCTCAGACCGGGGAGGGCTTTCTCAGGTGCTGATCTTCAGAACGGTTTTTTAACCATCACCTTTTTAGCAACCATTGCCTTTTCTCCTAAGGGTAGCCATCCTAAACGCTGCACAGGAAGGGCTGCCAGAGATACATTGTCCTGCAGAAGAGCCAGTGTACACGTTAGAGTCCATATGAAAATATGAACTCAGAGGCACTACATGAAAAAGGCAGTACAAAAGCTGGATGCAAGAACTGAACGAGAAGGAAGGCTACTGGTTTTTGAAATGCGAAACAGGAGTGTAATTAAGCATTCTCAACTTGGGAAGAATAAATTTATTTGCTTTGCAATATAAAGGATTCACATTATAATCTTTTCATCATGGTAGAAAAATATTAAAACAGGCTACCTAGAAATCTCCCTACCGGTATTTTTATCATGGGGCAGAAAATACCAGGTGGTGACCTAGCAATGCTCAGCCTTACAGACAAGATGAGAGACAAACATTTTACTCTTCCACATCTCCAAGACTAGCAAGAATGGGAAGCATTTTGTCTCACCTGCTGCCCCTGACACAGCAGATTCTGCAGAAAAATGGAGACTTTTCTCCCAAAATCAGCCCCGGGACTCTTTTACCCGGAGTAAAACGTTCAATGCTGATATCACCCACCTCACAGCTACAGGCTTCCAGAGCATCCAGGACCAACAGTACCAGCTGCTCCGGCTCCCCCTCTCCACAGCCATGCTTCACAGCCTCAGGGGCATGAACTGCAAGTGTCCAAGGGAAACGGTGCTCCGTGCCAGCATTCCGCGCTTGCAGAAGAGACGGGAACAAACCTCCCCTGCAAAAGAGAATCGATCCGCACAGCAGATCAGACCTGCTTGGTGGCTGCAGCCCCATTCCAGCCCACCTTGCTGTGGCAAGACTGTCCCCACACACACCTTCCTGCCCTCTCTGGTACCCCGATACCTTTCCCGTATCAGACAGTTTAGTACTTGCGTTGTAGCAGCGAATCTCTCCCACATTTTGAGTCAGGGCAGTAACAGCAGGCACACCAGAGCAAGCGTAGACGCGGGGAAGAAATCTGCAGTGACTAAACCAGCAAGCACAGGCGGATGGAGGAGCTGAGCAGAGAGTCTGCAGACCCTCTCGTTGTAGCTGGGGAGGCCCACAGGGACCTGCTGCCTGGGCATGGCTGGATCTGGGAAGAAGGAAGGAGGTGGTTACACATGGAGACAACAGACTGCAAGGACTAGTTAGCCCTTTCCAAATTAAGTTCCCTCCTTACTTTTACCCCCTTCTTTTCCAAAACAGAGTACTGCATTGTGTTAAAGATACCAAGACGACAGTGGGTCTCCAAGGTTAGAAGCCAGCACTCTGCATCCCCCTACACCCCCTGCAACTCCAAAATGGGTTCAAAACTGGACCGATGGCAAACCACCTGAGATCCTTCAATTATCTTAAGTGTAAGGTGTGTCATTTTGCTTTTGGTATCAAAGCTTTTCCTTTGACTCTTACTTTTCCAGTACTGACAAAAATCCACAGAGAATCCAATTCAGTGATGATGTCACGGCTATGCTGCAAGAAGGTGTAACCTCAGGTTAGCATTACAAGTACGTTCCACATCTAAATGTGAAACCCTACATTTTGCTTCAATACTGTCCTTTTTCTTTTTGTTCCCTTCTCAATCCATGTGCCACTTCCAAACTATTTCTATTTTCCCTGCTCCCCAATTCTGCAGGCTTGTTTTTTTGAAGTTCTTTATCAGCCAAGTTTATCACCAGATGAAGAAATAGTAATCAATTATGTAGGACTAATATATTCTTCAAAATTAACAACCAAGTTTCATGTCTTGTCTAGTTTTCAATTCTTTTGAGTGAGCACAATTCAAAATATCATAAAATGAATACCATTTATTATCAGGGAAACTAGGAAGGCAAATTGAAACCATTATTGCCTTCAGTGATGTCTCCTTTGCCATGTTTTGCAGACGTAGAAATCAGGAGCTTCCCTTGGTCCATCTAAGCCCTGCTCATCAATGCAGGACACTTGTATTCTTGCCTCTTTGTCTCACAGGCACAGGAACCCAAGACCTCGGGGTTTGTGATAGACCCTACACGGTACCAGTCATAAGCGTTTCTTGGGCAAACAAACAGAAACAAAGAGGAAAAAAGTCCACCAAGGAAGAGACTTAATGCAAACATTCCAAGTGGATGGGAAGCAGATGGTAATTGAGCAGACGGCATATTTTTATTGTAAACATAGCTAGCTAGGTATGACTACATTTCCTCTATATAAAAAGCAACCCAAAAGGCAAAACAAGAGAGGCTTTGAAGACAGTTGTGCTCTTGGCATGCAACATCTTCAGAAATTAAACAACATGCATGACATTTCTCATAGTGATGCTGGTAACTGTGGTGAGAGAACCATGACAACTTTCTCCAAATGAGCAGTCTGATCGTGGAGCGGCCTGGACCCCGCAGCAAACTAACTCCATTCAGACTCAGTACAAGGTTAGCTTAAAAACTCACTACCGTCTGACTGTGAAGCAGTGTAGCAACTGCACCAAACCCAACAGCTTTAGTCCCCTTCATCCTTCAGACACCCTCACTGCTCTTCCCCCAGTGCTGAAATAGCTGCCAACATGTCAACATCACAGTCATTACCAGACTTTGAACTGTACCCTTTTTAATTTTTTTGTTAAAAATGTCATAAAGACACCATGAATACAAGTACTGCAGTTACATCAATACAAAAAAAGCAATACAAATTAAGCAGCTGAATACAAAAATACATTGAAATACATGAACACCACAATGTAACTTAGAGCACTAATCAGAATTGTGTATGCGTGAAAAAATTAAATAAAAACCTTTTTTGTATTAGACAACTTAAGTATTCTCCACTTTTAACAGTAACTTTCTTCTAGTTATGTACTTCACAATTTCTTCTATATACAGCATAGAATAAAATACTTTTAGAAGATACAACATTTTTATCCTCAATATGCGATATAGGTCTCTCTTACACTAAGAATATTGACTGCGTGAATAAAAACTGTCAATGTCTTACATCAACTGATCTGAAAAGGAGGATCAACGTTTTCCTTTTACATCATTTACGCAGGTTTTTAAATCAGTTAGTAGGTTTGGCTTGATGCATCAGACAATCCTTGTTAAACAGTGTCTCTCACAGTAATGTACATAATATTGCTTGTATCTATACAATCATACAAATGTGGCAATCCTCTAAATGTTGTTTATGAAAGAGACAGCTCACACATATACAGGTCTTCGGACTTTCTTAATGACTTATTTACAATGAAAGTGCTTTTATCAGCTCTAACACGATACATGGGGGGTTTTTTCTACATGTCAATTATTAGTCTCCCTGAAATTGGAAAAGTATTATATAGAAAATACCACAGCTTTGCAAACACTATAGCATACTGTATAACTGCATGTGGTTCTGAGATTAGCAGCTGCAAAGTGTTGATAATTATAATTTAAAAATAAATAAAGCAAAGAGGTAAACCAGTTACAAAACAGCAGAAAACTGCAATATTCACAACAGTAAAAAGACTTAAAATCAATTGCTAACAAAATGGTGAAGCGGTTGGATCAAAAGTCTTGAAAACCTCTTTTAATGACTTATCATCTGATTCCCCATTCGGATCGTTATCCTGGGTCTGAGTTACCTGTCCAGGCTGTCTGACCTGCCTTGGGTCACTGTACTGCGGTCTAATTAATCCCGATAAAGCTTGGATAGGAAGATTATGCACTGCAGGTGCAGCACTGGAGTGTTTAGCCTGAGGTTTACTGGTGCTGTTTGCTTTATCTGAAGTAGCTTCTGCTGATCCTTCTGTATTTTTTTCCACACTGGAGGCAGCCTTCTGCAGTGACGTATCTTCGGAGAGACTGGGTTCATTTTTACCAGAATTTTTCAAAATACTTTTTTTCTGGTTCTCTCCGTTCTCTCCTGAACTAGCTGGAGCTGCATCTGATGATGAGCTGTGATCTCTCGGGTCATACAAACTAATACCACTCAGTATCGAGCCTGGAGTCCCCAGCCTAACACCGCTCGAGGACAATTTGGGTGCGTAAGGAGGGAGAGCGTCTGGATCGGGTTTAGCGGTTGCAGCTTCTGGCGGCTGCGATGAGCCAGCGGCAGCTCTGCTCAGGCGGGGGTCAAACTTTGGGGGGTGTGACTCCTTCGCAGCTCCGTGGTGCGTGTCTGCACTTGACAGTCTGTGAAGTCTGGGGTCGACGTTTTTTTGTAAGCGAGGGTCTCCCAGTTTGCTCGAGCTACTGGCAAGCGAATCTGCAGATGGATCCAAATAGCTGCCCCTGCCCACGAGGTTGTTTTTGGCCTTCGCAGCTAGTCGCGGGTCAGCTGGCACCGCGTTTGGATGGGGATCGGTTTTCAAATTCCTCATTTTATTAAGTCTCTGGTCAGCAATGAGTGGAGGAAGAGGTAAATTGATTGAAGAGACGGGGTCAGGCTTGGGCAAAGGTATTGGGAGCAAGTCCTCAGGCGCCCATACAATATGCTTTGCAAAGTTTGGTTTCATCAGGGTAACGTCCATTTTAATGTGGCTGAACTGCCTGAGCTGAGATCGGGGATCCCTTAACGTCACAGCAGGCAAAGGTTCCAACGGTATCAGAAAAGCTCGTTCTCGCAGTTCTCTTTCTGAGTCCTCTTCATCGTCATCCATCCCTTTTTGCTTGACTTTAACTCCAGTGTGCTGGTGGTGCAAATCTAGCTTTGCTCCCCCAAGGGACGAGCTGGCATGACCACCCTCGCTGACCTTGTGCATCCTGGGATCGCGTACAAGCCGTGGGTCCAAGGACGCGGATTCCGAAGGCTTTCTAGGGTTGGACCTTGGAGAGGCCCGAAGTCTCGGGTCAACAGCTTGAGGCCCGGAGCCCTTCTCTTTTGCTAGCCTGGGATCAGTGGGAATACCGAGCATGTGCTGATCTGTGGAATGTTGTTGCCGATTCCTAAAATTTTCGCTCTGTTTCTTTAGGGTTTTTAGTATTGATTTAACACTGCTCCCCTCTTCCTCTTCACTACTGGAATACCAGTTGACATTGTCATCTAAAACAAACAAAGAATTATTCAAGCAAATGATCACCAGAGAATACAACACATTTACTCATATAAAGGGTAACTTCTCAGTAAAATCAAACGGAGAAGACCTGAGATTAAGTCATCACTCCCTGTATGAAAACAACTATACTCAAAAATGACAAAAATCAATTTAAATGAAGAACCGACTTAACAAGAACAACAAAAAATGTAGCTGGTCCCAAATTGTGCTGCATTCTCTCCACATATCTCTGTCAATACTTATCTGGGAAAACAACCTGCTGTCTAACAACTATTTCTACCAGTACTACTGAAAAACAAGATGAAAAATCTGAGTTGATGAAAGTGACCTTCATTGAGGGATGGCAGAACAAAAAGTAAAATGGCACCTTACAGCAGTCTTAAAACAGATAAATTACAAATGTGGAATTTTCTGCCTCATTACAATCCAAATCACAAGGTTTTGGGGAGAGGTCACGATCCAGCAAAGGAAGAAGAATATTTAAACAACTTCCTCCTGCAATGGACTGGAAAGACTTAACAACACAGCTACATCCTCCGGTCTACATCCTAAACTTGCCTACTTGCTGAAGGAGACTAGTAGTCTATTCTGGCTCAGTAAAATGAGAAATGGAAATGGAGCCCACCATCATCCTCAGTATCTAATGCACAATATAATGTGTGTTTCCTAAACGCGTCTTGTGCCTCTCCTGGTTCCAGCAAGGACAGGGCTGATTCTCCCCAGGCTCTAGCAGGGACACCATCCCATGTGAGCCATGCCTGTGCGTAGCCAGGAGCTGGCTGGGGGAGGGAAGTCAAAGCTTGGGAGCATCTGGGATGTGGTGGGTGAGCAAGGGTATTGTAATCATGCTTGTATGTTCCTCTATCCATGCTACCGTTACTGTTTTCTTGTTACCTTTGCTGTTCTGTTAAACTGCCTTTGCCTCAACCCACGAGTTTTGTTTTCTTCCAATTCTCCCTTCACATGCATGGGGGTGCTGAAAGAGTGGCTGCAACGTGGTTCTGTGTTGCCATCTGAGGCTAAACCATGACAAGTCACACAAATATTCAGCTTTAGGAGTGAGGTGTTGGAGGCAGCTTACAGGAACATTTTTCCATTCTACTGCTTTCTGACAGCCATCTGGATGGGAGGACAAGTCACTCTAAAGCACTGGTGATAAGCCTTCACTTCAGACTACATTAGTCTGTGTTGCTCTGGTTTTGTATGTAGCCTGAAGGGCTGCACATCCAGACCTGTTCTCACCATTTGATGAGAATTATATTGGCAATGTCCTCAAAAGCATTTGATACAGCAACTGCCTTTTGGTCACACAGAAGATGCATTTCTGGTCACAAAACCTAGCAGCCTCAGAAGAGGGTGCAGCAGGGGCAGGCCAAGGCACAAACATGCTCTGTGTGCCTCAAGGCTTAATGAAGAGACTCTGTAAACTTCAGATAGCACAGAGGGAAAAATACTCCTCTAGAGAAATGGAATATGCAGAAAATATCAAGAAGCACAACTGAATAAAGAGAATCTAAGATGCACTTGCAGTACTGGCAGTTAGAAATAATAACCTTTCTGTTGCAATCCAGGATTTTGAAAAGTAATCAAATTATTGACAGAACCTTTTAAAAGTACAAGCTATATCCAAAAATTATCCACAGATCTTTCTACTTGCAACTCAAATACAGCAACTAAGTCTATACTAAAATCCTAGAACAAGATAGGAAAGAAAACCAGTATATTCAGCTGAAAGTATTACTTGAGTTGGTACTTGCACATTCACAATAATTGTGAATGGTAACACGATGAAAATCTATGTCAACAGATTTGTTCCAGGCTATTAGGTGGTCAATAAGTGTGTTTAGAACTCTAATAAGATTATCTTTACCTTCATCTTTGCTCATTGCCCTCTGACCCTGGCTGCTGACAGAGTCTCCATCTCTTTGATGCTTTTGACTGAGCCTTACATAAAGGGCTTTCTGCATTGCTGGAAGAAAATCCGGTACATTAATGGCTGGTTTATGGCCCATATGGCTACTCATGCAGTCTGACTCGCTTCCACCTTGATGGGACTCTTGAGCCATGAGGTGAGATTGGTGATCTGTAAATTCTCCATGCCATGTCCCATCTGCAGTACAAAAAAACCACAGTGAGCAACTATCCTATACAAGCTTTTGCAGCAGAAGAGACAATCATGCAGAACTGATGTGACTTCTATTACAGGGCTGCAATGCATTGGCTGAAAAAGCCTATACACTGAAGACATTCCAGGAGGTTTGGCTTTCTTTTGATTGCTCAGCTTTGGAGCCATGATGTTTTAACACCACACAACTGCAAAGTGCCTTATCAAGGAACAGTAACTTTTAAACATCCTTACCACCAGAGTTATTGGCTGGCTGGAAGTTATGTACAGCTTGATGAGAATAGTAATTGTCATAGAAATCAGCTGGGTTCTGAATAGGCTCATAATTCATATTCGGCTGCCGTTCACCAGGAATCTGCTGGTATTGTGGCCCCGGAGGACAATGATTCTCTCTTGGCATATTCACCATATGTCCTTGAACTCCTGGAGCATTGTAAGATCCACCAAGACCCGGTGGTGTGAGAGGTGGACCACCCTGCTGTCCTTGCATAGGCATACCAGTCTGGTTCTGTGGTCCAAGAAAGCCTGGTGGAACGCCCTGCATAGGAGGACTCTGTGGCATTCCTGGGGCTTGAGGCCCTGCGCATGGATGATGTCCAGGGGAACCTGGGTGCATTGGAGGTCCATTATGTCCTTGTGACATGCCAGGACCTGGCCCTGGACTTGACCCTGGATTATACATATGCTGAGAATGTGGGTCATTTCCCTGAAATGGTGGTCTTGGTGGTGATGCACTGTTATAGAAAGTTGGTGGCCTGTAGGCAAAAGAAAATGAATTAATCCAATTTTGCAGCTACAAGCATATCTAATGGTTATCTACAAGCAAGTCTATTGGTTATCTCCTTCCCCTTCTCACTTTTACAGATGCCTGTTCGTACTGATTTGATCTTAAGTAGGATAAAAATCTGAAAGAAGGGAAATAATTTTCAAACAGAGTAAGTATATACATTACACATTACAGAGCTTGTCTGGAAGTAGAACATATTTCCAGTATTACCACATGCAGCACTGGAAATTTGCTGCAACGAAGAATTTTAAAGGCCAACAGTCTCCATCAGTAGCATCAATTCACTTCAGTCAAGAAAAAACTAACTATAAAAAAGGCTTAGAAGAAAATGAACTTTGCCCAACTTGCAAATGGAGACAGGCAAGGCAGGTACAGAGCCAAAATAAAGAGCCAGTGGAGTGACCCGCTGGAAGGTTAAAGCTCAGTAAGATCTCTTCTGTGGAAAGCGTTAAATAAGTAGAAAATTACGATAGCCAGTATTTGACAGATCATTAACCTAGTAGCTTACTCAAAAGCATATACTTCTGGCAGAAACAAAAAGAATTGTTTAAATATTTATGCAGCCATATTGTAAGGAGAGTTCTACACAAAATTATAAAACCCACTTTTTTCCAATTTTGTGTGCTAAATCCACAGTAGGCTTCACAACTATTTCAAAGAGAGATGGAATTTTCTTATAATCTCCTGAAGGATCTTGATAATTTTCTATATCAGACTCAGAAAATGCATATTGCTCTGGCGGGGTCGGCAGAAGTCCAACACCTGGTGGTGGCTTAGGGAGAGGAACTATGCCACGTTTTCTGAGCTCCTCCAATTCTTTTTCATCTTCATTTTGTGGTTCCTCCTCAGTGTTCAAAACCTAGAACAAAGCAATGTATCAAATACTTCATTAATTTTGTAGTATGTGCAATTCAATTTAGCCTTGCACTTTCCATTGAAATATAATTACCTGCTACAATACATCAAACTCAGGCGAATTCTAAATCTATTATTACTTGCTCCGCAGGACAGCAATTCACAACCAGGAAGAAAACTACTTCTGTAGTCAGGAAGTCCACAGCCTTCAAACAGTAATTTCAAGTGACAGAAATTGAAAAACTTACTCTAAGATTCATCATGCTTCTAGTTCTAAATTCAGACCACTTTCTTTTGAGGCCTGTTCTAGGGTAACTGGGGACACGAATATCCTACTTAAAAAGATAGATCAAGATTTCATGAATCATTCAGAGGAGGCACCTCATTTCTTTCCCTACCCTGAGTGTGGAAGTCAGATGATATGTAACTTCTAGGCAGCTAAAGGTATACAACATAAACCCCACACTCCTTGTGATAAAGTACATGAAGATTTCAAAAGAAAGTTCATGGGCAGAAACTTGAGTTGCAAAATTAAACAAGTCTGATAGGGTTAAAAAATAACTGGGTAACTGATGGCAAGGGGAATTCCTGGAAGGACCATAGACTTAGTGTTAAGCATCACAATCCCTAAGAATCCCACAGAAATTCTTAGCAATCTCTCCTCTACTTTTATTAGCAACAAACCTTGTGTTTACAGACTAGGAACTGCTCACCTTATCCAACAGCTCTTTTGTTTCTGCAGTCAGGGGAGCATGAGAAAACTTGCACTTATCTCCTTGGTAGCATTTTGCTCCTGTATGGTAGAACTTGCAAGGGAACTCATGTAAGCAATGCATTAAGGATTCCTAACAAAGACTGATTTCTAGTTGGCACTGTTCAGCAAGTTTACAAAATTCAGCTGCCAGCTATCCTTCGCTTCCTCACCAGTACTTAATCTTCTCCAAGTAATGGTTTAAGAATTTTGAAAGCTAATAACCAACTTACCTCTTAGTTCCATTTACCGTTCTACTAGTAATTACATTACTGTTGCTTTAATGTCACTTTTGACTCAAATCTAAAATTGCATTTAAAAAGATAAAGGTCTCAATTCCAGAACTGAACACAAGTCCTTTAAGACAAACAAGAACAGACCAGGGGTGCAAAAGTGTGTGTACAAATGCATCTAACTTGAAGATTAAAACATTAAAAACCCTTAATACCAAAAACCAACCAGTAATTTCATATGTATTTTCTCCCAACTACTTGAGAAAAAAAATTAATTTTCTTGTAGTATGTCTACATATTCTCTGGTATAGCCTCAAAAGAAACAAAACAAAAAACCAGCCCTCCTGCTGGAGCCAGTACAGAGGAGGGCAACGAAGCTGGTGAGAGGCCTGGAGAATAAGTCTTATGAGGATCGATTGAGGGAGTTGGGGTTGTTTAGTTTGAGGAAGAGGAGGCTGAGGGGAGACCTCATCACTCTCTACAACTGCTTGAAAGGGCATTGTAGGGAAGTTGGTGCTGCTCTCTTCGCACGGGCAATTAGCGACAGAACACGAGGGAATGGCTGCAAGCTGCAGCAGGGTAGGGTTAGGCTGGACATTAGGAAAGAATTTTTCACAGAAAGAGTGGTCAGACACTGGAATGGGCTGCCCAGGGAGGTGATGGAGTCGCCATCCCTGACTGTGTTTAAGAGTAGATTAGATGTGGTGTTGAGGGATATGGTGTAGAGGAGAACTTTGCAGAGTAGGGCTGATGGTTGGACTTGATGATCCCAAGGGTCTCTTCCAACCTATATGATTCTATGATTCTAAACAGCCACTCCTAAAAATCACTTACAGCAATTAAGAGTAAATATAAACTTTTAGTTTGATTCAAGTTGGTTTGTTTTTTTTTAAAGGATATTGTGCAAGTAAATGCAGTTCTCTCCTTTGGTGCAGTAACCCTGTATGTAAAACTTGCAGATTTCCTTCTTCTTTTCAATCTCTGCATCATGATCAAATTTACACTGCTCTCCCTGTAAATAAGAAAAGAAGAAAAAACATTATCGATCTTAAATGCTGAGTAATTCCAAAGAAAAACATCCTCCTTAGCTGAATTTAACCTTTTTATCTTTATTAACACGCAACTGCATTATAAACATAAGCTAAAAAAACTCTAAAAAGAGGGGCCTGAATATAGAGAATGTAGGTAATGGTTACAGTAAACAAGCTGGTCTTACAATACCAACTCTCTTCTATCTCCACCTAGCAATTAGCCATTAAAAGGGCACTTAAACAAATACTTTACTGAAATTATTTTGCATATAAACCATTACGAACTTGATCGAAAAACCTCATTCTGTTTTAAGGCTGTGTGGGAAAGCTTAAAAAACCTTCCTTGTATAAAAACCAGAATTCAAATAGTATCAGGTTTATTTCAACTGTATCATGTTAAGACACTTAGGATTACTTTGCTGGAGAGCATTTTTGCCTTTTTTGTTCATATTTTCATGAAAAATACACTAAGGGCTCTTTCAGTCACTTGTTTTAAAACTGAAGGTGGCAGCAAATACTCATCTCACTGAGCATAGCATACTAAAATATATAAAGGCAGCAACAAATGCATTGCCTTCAATTCCCCATTTTGAAAGAAAAAGCATACTAATTTTCAGCTTTATTTTGAAAAAGAAACAGAAAATGTTCAATCTCTAAATACAAATAGGAACCAAAATATAAATGACGCACTCACTTATTCAAGAAGCATGAGACTTTTCTTAACTGTTCTATAACTGACTGAACTAGTTTGACATCAGAGGATTCAACTCCAGGGCAGCATAAGCTTCCAAATGAAGTAGCAACAGGTTTTTGGAGTTTTTTTTGTATGCAATAAGAGACTGTCTTGCTAGTACTTTTGCTTGCCAGCTGACTGTTCTGAATAGCATTCTCTTCTTTCTGCTGCCTTCCACTTCCACTTGCTGACTGAAGGAAGATGGTTCTTTGGTAGGGAATTCTTCTACACTATTACTACAACCCCACTTTTTTCTTTAGAGAGAGATATAATTTAGCATAATTAAGCAATTTCTTCAATATTTCAAAATTAGCAGTAGCACATAAAAGAGAAATAATCTGATGCATTCAGAAATCATTGCCTGTTTACAGATTCCATACTTGAAAGATTTCTATATTTAGATATGATACATTGCCAGTAGAAGTTTGTGATACTATCACAATGTTTTAACTCTCTATACTAATAAGCAAATACAATAATTTTTAGTAGCAATTGTTATAATTCAACATGTGTAACAGAGGGGAATATTTTTCCACACGTACTTCTGTTTGCATTTATCTATAAATACGCAAAACATCAGAAGTCAAAACACCGAGATTCAACACACAAGTCTTCTGTGCATCAACTGAAACAAAAAGACAGGGTGCATCTTCTCCCCTTCCTCACACCAAAGCAGCAGACCCACAGACACAGTGCATAGTTACCTTAATACACCTCCCTTCAAGGAAATATTTACAAATTTGTTTGCCTTTGTGTTCCACTGTATGCTGATTGATGAACTCCTGACTCATATTAACCCATTTCTTCACTGGTTTGCCATCCTGTAAGAAAAATTAACATCCTACTGATATTTACTTATTAAATGCAATTGCAAAAAAATTAGATTATACTTGGTGCGTTTGTTACTCCAAAATGTGATTAACTACTCCATGATTTAAGTTCTTAAAATTATTATACCCAGAGCTCAAAGTAAGTGCAAATACATACACTTTTCTCTTAGCTCTTTTAGTAGAAGCTTTTTTTATAAATGCAACCAAACCATAAAGTTGTTACAAGGGACACAAATAACTTCACTGAATGGACAGAGTATCTCACGCTTCATGTGACAATCCACCAAGTCAGTGCCAACTGCCCCCAGTGAAGAGCACCTCTGCAGACAGCCAGGAGTTCTAGAACCCAGGCTTCTAGACAACCACTGAAGCCACAAGGCTATACTTTGCCAATCCTTCCCCTCTACATGCTTCTTGTGCAAGTGCTATCACTAGATGATCTTCTTTTTCTCCCTTTTTTCTCCCATTAGAAGAAAAATAACCTGTTTGCTTATACCATGAGGAAAGCAAAGAGGAAAACACAATTCAATCACAACTTAACAAGTAAGAATTATTATGTACCATTGTACATGTACATGTACATTACTTGTACATGTACAAGTAAGAATTATTATGTACCATTATTAGGTAAATGATTGTTTCCTCTTATGATTTGATTCCCATATGGCATTTGCACTTGATATAAACTACAGAAATTGCAGTAAACTCATCTAACTACAGAGTCTGGGATAGATGTTGAGAGGGCTTGGCAGAGCTAGTGAAGTCATGGAAGTAGATGGCCTTTAATGAACTGCTACGTGTGACACTGCAACAGAGGGTAGAAACAACTGTCATCTTTGCAGTGCTACATGGTTGCCTACTGATCCAATGATAGAAGGAAACAGGGATTTCAGATTTCCCATTTTCACAAAAATGAGCAGCAATATGATTGCTGAGTAGAAGCTTCTGAAACGGAATGGATAGGTTCTCCAAAGTCATCACACTGCATCGTCAGCACACGTGAGCATCAGCACATCAAGTGTCTAGACTTATTTTGCTCAGCAGATTAAGCAACATCACAAAACATTAACACTAAGAATCACAGAATATCAGGGATTGGAAGGGACCTTGAAAGATCATCTAGTCCAATCCCCCTGCCAGAGCAGGAACACCTTAAAGCGGGTCATGAGTAGCAGATTTTCTTGACGTTGAGAAGCAGAAATCTTTGAGCTAGAAATGCCACTCCTGGAAGAGGCAAGACTCATTCTCTATTCTGAACACACTAAATCCAGAGAAGTATCAGCTGCTTCAGACAAAGCAGCTTTGAATCCAATAATTGATCCTCTTCAAGGTTAATGCAAATACCACCTAAACCTGATGCTCCAAGTCTCTTGGGAGCACTGCAAATCATTGACCATCCCACACCACAAATCACTTGAAACAATGGCCTGAGGAAAATTGAAATGCCCAAACCATGGCCCCGAGAATCCCAGGGACATTGCTGGGTGGCTCAGGAGTCTCAGTGTTACCCCACCATGCTGTGCAGCTCAGCATCTGCATCACAGAATTCACTATTTCCCTGTAGCCAGAAGCCCAGCTTCCTGTTTTCTGCCTCCCAGCCCTGCTGGGACCTGTCTGCAGCTGCCTCCATGCACCCTTCCCCACAGATCGGGAGGCAGTGCTGGAGGACCAGGCATGCACTGCAGCAACAGGAAGGAGGAGTCCTATAAACGAGGCATCCTAACAGATCAAGTGCCTGCCTTTTTCTCTACCACGTGCAGGGCAGGGAAAGGAACATCTAATTGGGACGACCCAGGAGCCCCAGAGAATTAGGCCTGCTGGAGAACACAGGGAAAAGTTAACATGGGTGAATTACACGTCACCGTGGTACTGAGAAGCCAGCCGTGTGCACTCTTTGAGTGCAGGAGAGAGAACCATACACATTTTAGATGCATTATACAGACCCAAATGTGATTTGGCTTAAATAATGGTTTTTACCCATAGATGGATTTGATCCATTAATTATTAATTTTGTATTGTTTTTCATTCAAATGAAGATTGGAGTGAGGAAATTTACAAATACTGTGGCAATACTGAATGCTATGTTTTCTCTCATTCCTGCACAAAGAATTCCTAAATTAAAACCACAGCAATATAGACTTCCATTTCCACAGTCACAGCTATGGAAAGAGAAGGAGAACGCTTCAGGATTCAGAGCAAAAGCTGTGAAGACGTCCATTTTCTTTGCTGAAAAAAGTGAGGTGTGCTGGTGGGGCTAGCAAAACAACCTATTTCTGATACTTTTAACACTGAAGTTCATGAACCATTCAAAACCAAAGCTCATAAACCACCTTCTGCTAGTTTTATTGTGTTTCCAAGAAAAAGAAGAAAATTATCTATTAGCTTAAGTTATCAATTATACTTTGTACATCAAGCATTGGAAAATTCTAGAAATTTCCTAAAGAAAAAAGTTGAAAGATATGTATGTTTAAATACTCTTCTGTTCAAGCAAAGCAATCAGTCATTTGAAACGTTTACAACTAAATTTGAAATTGAATGGAAACATTTACAACTGTTTCAAATTCAGCTTTAATTTCACATACCTCATGGAAGCCATCAGACCCTTTATTGCCTCCTCGTCCCCTTCCACGATCTTTACGCTTCAACTTCTTTTGCATTCCACGCCCTCGACCAACATTGTAATTATTACCTCTTTGGGAAATACCTGAAAAACAGCAATGACCTCTTTAAATTACTTCAGAAAGTAAAATTGGCATCTAGTGAAATACAGACAAACCTAACAAATTAAGTATCTACCTTTTTGCAGTCTGAATTCCTAACTACTATCGTGAATCACGAGCTGGCAAGTGCAACTACACGAGCCAACTGCAATTCTGTGCAACTGACTACTCTTTGGAAAGCTCTTCCAATCAGTAGCAGACTGACAAATCGAACCCAAAACTCATCTTGTTCAAAGTAGCTGCTCACAATTAGAAGTGGAGGCATGTTAGTTCTAACCAGCCACAATACTTGAAATAGTTTGTGCTGTTTGGTGACTTTCTGAGCACAGAACTAACCAGTACAACTCGCACCCAGGTCTGTGCGTGCATTTTGTCACAACACACAAGAAACCTGAGATCATAACCTAAGAAGTATGACAAAAAAGCTTTGAATATAAAAAAGTTTAATGGTAGCTGTTTGGAGGCCTCAAGAAAGTAATTACTGAGCCAGCAGCAGGTGGCTCAACTAAAGCCACCAAGACAGAGTATCTGCTTTCTCATCAATTTAAAATGTAAGAAAACCACTTAAGAAAGTTCTGCAGACCTCATAAGGTGGCGGATATCCTGTGACAGCAAGGCTGATTCCAGTGAAAATGCCTTGACTTCATCTCAGATGACTCACAGACAGAGATTTTGAAGCAGTACTACCAAGCAGCACATGAAAAACCATTTTTATCTCACCTACAAAGATTCTGCCAACCTTTTGCCAATTTATTTTATTGTGAACCTAAACAGAATACAATAAATCTTCACTGTAGTAAATGAAAGACAGCTTACTACCTTTGTATAACACACAGTATCTTCCAGAGAACTAATAAGATATTCATACTGTCATACAAAATCCTGCTCAAAATTTGCCTGGGAGACAAACTCCATGACTAAGGGAGAAAATTTTGCAAACGGAATCAACAGTTTCTGAAATGAGAACCTGACCTCAAAGAAAAGGGGATGAGAACAAGGTAAGTATTTCTAGATGGCAGATGGCACCAAATTCTACCTGTCAATGGCACATGCCTAACCTGCATGTACCAAACCTCCACTGCCTAACCTGCCACACCCCCCAGCAACATACATCTACCATTCAGACTGGGGAGTCTGAAGTCCCTTCACAATACAAAGGCCAGAGATGGAAGCCGGCTCAATGAATTGCACAATGGCAAGGAAACAACCAGATACCAAATGAAGGGTGCAAACAAGAATGTTTGCATAACTTGGCGCTTATATGTATACACTTTTTAGGAGAAATACTTTCTCACCAGCATTTTTATGCAAGCTTTGAATGCAAGAGAAGTTGAGAAAATAAAAAGGCGCTAGCATACTTGTGGGACCAATTCTATACCAATAAAAGTATTCAGGCACTGATCAAAATTTCTAGGCACTTAATTTTATTTTCTGCTGCAGGAGCGGGGTGGGAGGAAGGAAGCATACTGAATTATATTTTGGAATTGACATATTCACATTCCTTCCTCCGAACAAGTTCCATTTCAGACGTTCATAAACTGCCACCAAAAAGTCACTTTATGGCCTTATGATTTCTTACTCACATAGCTACATAACAAAACTGCCTTTTTAAAAGGGTTTTATTTCTTTATTACTATGTACTTATTACCCAACACTTGATCTTTTTCTTCAATATATACACCAGTGAAACAATCTAATATTACTCCTTCACGATGAAGAGCATTCTCACTTACTGATGGGAGGCTGCAAGCTCATAGGAAAGCCACCACTGGCAGCTTTCTGCATTCAGCTCTTAAGACAAATATCCAGAAGTGATGCATGATACAACTGCTGCCATCATCCACTACTACAGTTAATGATTCAAATTATCTTACCTTTCTGGATGCCTTTCATCCCCTGTTTTTTCACTGGTTCTTTCAGGAATGGAGGTCCTAAATCAGTACCAGAGGTCTCTTTGGCTTGCCTGTACTGTTTAAGCTGATCAGCAAAATCCTCATCCTTTTCTTCTTCATTGTAATTACCAAAGTTTTCATCACTGTAATGACTATAGTCATCATATTCCTTACTTTTTATATTTTTTTTATGTTGCATTTTTTGTGAACTCATGTAATTTCCTGATACATGTCCATGCTGTAATGAAAGCGATTGCACTGTTTAGAAGGAACTCAGTATTTCAAAAAACCACCCCTCCAAACTCCTCTACAAAGACAACTGGGTTTTATGCTATTTTAGTGTCATGCAGCCTACCAGATTTGCACAAACAAGAACCAGTAATACACACTGAAAATCAGTTTATTCAGTAAAAATTACTAGCTTTCATTCTGAAGGCATCAAGGTTAGAAGAAAAGACAAAAAAGAACAGCATCAGCATCTATACTCCAGAAAACATTTCAGCGGAATTGAC